>OZ002740.1:67511595-67771595 GCA_963924295.1 Dioctria rufipes | reverse complement strand
CTCGGAATTTGGGTTTCGGACCTCAGAGAAACACTTCCCAAGCCACGAAACAGACTCCCTCGCTACCACATCAGAGCCCTAACTTAACTTAGTCCTAACTGCTGTTATATTTCGGGGCTTAGCTTAGTCGAAGGCAATCACTCTACGCCGTTTCAGGAAGCTATGACAACTCGCACACTTTTATTTTCTTTATATATATTTTTTTTTACTTTTGCTTTATTCACAAACTTTTTCTTTCACAAACTTCCTCTTATGGTTATTTTTACAAAACGTTTATTTTATTTTTTCTTATCGCAACTTCTATTTTCTTTACCTGTTTACAATTAGTGTTCAGCCTACCGCGGCGGACGATGGTTGAAATGAAATTTGATATTTTCATAAATATCAAACCATCGTCTTGCTATCGTGCATACATTGTTGCACCCAGAATGTATTCCGCTCGCGACAATTTGCTGAAAGGAGGCTTTTTGGTGATGACTTGATCGTTTAAATCTTCACCGAGTAAATTTTCTGCGCCCGATATGTATGTAGGTATATATGTACATACTATCGTATTTTTATTTTCGACAAATCTTACTGAAAGTAAGATTTGTCGTGGGGCTTTTTTTCTATTGAAACGACTTGGGTTGAAATTTAAAACTTTTATTTGTCCCAAGTCGTTCTATGGGAAATACTGTTTATTTTTAACTAAGGAATTTGAATCAATTGCTGATGGCAATTTCACACACTCTAACATTCCTAACATTCTAAAATATTTGCAGCGTTCTTATGTAAAACCACTGACATTTAAAATATGGACTGACTACGTCCATAGAAATACACTGCAGAAAGTGGGCTCATTTCTATATAGCGTTCTCTTTCGATCTAAGCACCAACTATTAATTCGCACGTCACATAGAAATGTGACCTAACTCAAAATTTGTCGTTTTTGAGTTAATTACATCATGAAATTGGCATATTTCTATCTGATTGTTTTTGCCGCTAGATAGAGATAGTATCACTTTTCTGTTACTTAAGAACAGAGATATTCTTCATAGAACAGTGTGTCAGTGTCACTTTTTGACTTGTGACGATCTTTATAACAAACGTAAATATGTTTTCGACATTTTAACAGTATTATTTTAAATTGTGTCACTTTTCCACAAAACAGCAATTATTTCTTACAAATTATATTATGAGTTATGACATTTTTCCACAAAGTTCAAAGTACGGAATTTAATTCTTAAAAATCGTATTTTGAGTTGTGCCACTTCAAAAAACTTGTAAAAATATTTATTTCGCAACAAAGAAAAGCGACACAACTTAAGAGGATGCGGGATTAACAGCTAACGTCGCCAACTGCGGTAACAAAATCTTAAAATTTCTTTTATATAAATCTTCAGAAATATATTTACTAACAAATTTAAGAGTTCAGACTATTTTTAGCAAACAATTACTACGTTAAGCTAGAATTAATTCTATGTACAGCTTTTCGTTTTTTTCGCTCTCCTGAAAAGTTGCATTTTTTGAGTTGGGTCACTTTTCAATGTAACGTGCGAACTGAGAAAGGACTGTAAACAATAAATAAATAAGTGGGTTTGTCGAAATAAATGTTTTTAAATTAATTATTTGGGTTAATAGAAATTCGAGAGGTTTCACTTTTCAACTTTCCGCCAATGGATTTTTCAATGTTGGCACCGACGTATGAAAAATTTTTGACACACAAAATTGTACCCGCATGAAATAGCATATCGAGCAGTCCATATTATATATACCAGTGTGTAAAACTGAGAAAAAAAAGTTGGGCTTGAATGACTCCTGCAGTTTGCACCCTTAATGCGGATTTCCTAGCCAAGTACTGCGGTGGCCATGCGAACCGGCGTTGGATGTTTTTTTTTTTGTTTTTTTTTTTTGCTCGATGATGATTTAATTTGTAAAATGACCCCCCCCCCCCCCTAATTTCAATGCTAGATCCGCGCCTGAGCACAACCGCTTCCAATCGGTTGAAAATTTTTAAAAAATTTTTTCCAAAATATTCTTCATGACTTATATTTGCCTTGGTATATATCTAAAAATTTGAATTTCGACTCTCAAATGGAAAACTTTGCATTTAATTTTCCCTTTTGATAGGAGTCTCAAGTTATTTAGATTTTCTGGTTGTTCTTTCCCTCGGGGCTAAATGTTTTCTCAATTTAAGCTTTGAGTTGCAGACAGCCCATTTCATTTCATTCTGTTCTCCGGAAAATGAAAAGCAGTAGGAAAATCGATCGTTTTCTCGTCGGTGTTAAGGTTAGGTTGTGTTTTTGTTTTTTTCAGGTGAATCGAGGGAAAACTGGACCAGGTAAATAATTTTTTATTTAATTAAATTTTAATACAAATTTGTATAAATACTGCATTTTTATCGTAGATAATTTGATTAATTAATGAAGAGATGATGAGATTAATTAATGAAGAGCTCACCATTCGTATAGTTCCCTGTATGCTCACTTCACATTATATGTACGTATTTTTTCTTAAATCTAAACAATTTTCAATCCATTAAATTTTCTTTCTGTGGATTAGCAAAATTACAACAAATGTCGAAGCTTTTCATTAGAAATTGCTTAAAATTTCCCTTTTTTTTGTTTTGTTTTATATATTTTTAATTAATTTTGAATAAACCAAGTAGTGTGGAAATAAGTAAGTAATAAGTATCTAATGTTTTAACACAAATTATTACTAATTTTTCTAAGGCAGTATAATGATATCTCGTTTTAAATATCCCTTGCTTCAATATCCAGTTCAATTAGAAAGGTATGCTCTTTTACGAAATGTAAGTAAAAACGGGATATCATACCTAATCCGTTTCCTGAACAAACGGAAATTTAAGTATTTTCCAGGAGATTGTAATATGAATAACCTCGTTTGTTGTTTTTTTCCTCAAATCCTATACTTCAGAGTCCCGTATTTGAAGGCCAACATTTGTGCAAGCATTAAAAGATCAAATCACAACTAACATGCTGGTTCTCGTATAATATTGGAAATTTTCTGTTAAACTGAAATGGGATTTTGTAATCCGGTATTTTATAAAAACCATATTGTATTTGCCCAAACTTTTTTCGAAAGCAGAAACTTAACTGCGCTACCGTATGGACACAATTTACTTCCATAGAACAACTAATTTCCACTGTAATTTTCACTAACAACTGCAGTTGGAATTTTACCTGTACTCGGTGTTTCCAAAGCGGGCCGGGGGCGATTGATACTCACAGAACGATTCATTTCTCGCATTGTTTTTGTATATTATGCAGAAAAGCTTGTCATTGTCGTTACCCATTGCACTAGTTTGGCCAAACATGTTGCAAAAAACTATGAAAGTTTGTAAGCGTAAGGGAAATTTCACCGCAAAGTTCAAGTAGTGCCACGTGTAATATTCCGAAACAAAGATTTTAATGAAATTTGAATATTCTACGGGAAAATAATTGATTAAGCAGAAGAGCAACTTGCTACACATCCTCAACCCTTATCCAGCCCATTAGTCAAAGTTCTCTTATATTCTGGCATATTGTGCTCTTGATTTTTATAATTATTTATCGTGGATTCGGGTTAACAGGGATTTAGTTACCATCGCATATAGGTATATTGCGAATTGAATTGGTTTAAAGGTCACTGTCGAACTGAATATGGAAAATAGCTAATTATACTCAGCTTAAGCGTGCTTTTCATGACATGTTATTGATGACTCCGCGAAATTCGTTTTAGGCTGCACAAACTTTAAAGGTTAACACTTGACAGATATCAAAAGAGGCGATGGAGACGGAAAACCGCGAAGCTAGTCGAGCGCAAAGACAATACATGCCGCCTACATTGGACCGTATAAGTCTGTCATCGTTGATTTCCCACATCTGCATTTGACCAATCTGTGATCTCTAATTAAACCCGATTTAAATTGAATACAACCAAGTTGCATGTCAAGTTCTTTCAGTCACTTGTCCCATTATGTATTTCTTTGTTAAGTTGAATTTTGTGTGACTAAGAAAAACATAAAAAATATCAGCTCAGTACTGAGCCATGTATACGGAGTATGAATCAGAGCCCTCGTATGCTTTAAAGTTGGCTATAACCCACTCCGTATCTGGGCATTATCAGTTCTATGTATACAAAGTGTGGGTACGATAGCCGCAGACATAGCTTACAACTAATCAATCAAATATCGAATCTTGGGTTCGGATTTCAAAAATAAGCGCTGTGAATTGTCGCCAAACATTTTAGTTTATTTGACAGACACGTACCTACCTGTACGTTTTATGCCTCCGAATTTTATGGATTTTTCCTCAGGAATTCTTGTAATAACAATCGTAATTCGATACGTGTAACATGTATTAGCTATGATACGCAATTCACAATTTTTGCTGATATTTTGTTGTATGATGGACTATCGTTGTATGTGCACACATTGCATCAACTCTGTCAGATTAGTAATCGAGCTAAAGCTGTTGAATGGTGTTTCGATTTTTGTTAAAATCTATGTAAGTAATTTATTGAAAAATTGCAATGCCAAACACATAAACCCCAATAATTCACTGTTGGTTGAAGAGAAAAAGAAGAAGGATTACAAGAAAAAGGATGTGAAAGAATGCATCGATGGCAAAAAGGATGATATCAAACTGCTTTAACATATTTGAAGATTTTATGGTGTTATGCCGACCCGCTCGTGCTCCCGGGTTTCACGTGGAGAGGCGGTCGGATTGGGGAGTTTATGTAGTAAAATGCACCGTCTATTCGTTTAGTTAAAAAAAATACACACAATATATATATCTACCGAAATAAATGGTAATAATTTATTAAATAAATTCTTCTCGAATTTTACACTTATCACAAATTGAACAAAGATGCACAATATTTATTGGGTTAAGAATGTACATTCACAATATTCGGCTTTAATGCTAGCTATCTTTATTAGCTTTCTAGAACACGATTTATATATATGTATATTTATTTTCAATTAGCACAGAAGCACAACCTATTTTTTGATTTAAGAAAAATGCACAAAAACTTGCTAAGATTTACTCCTGACGGGTTTGTAAAAAAGACTGCCTCGAGGTTTGGGCAAATTGCACCCAGGTACTCGTGATCGCTTCAAAAGCTCTTTTTTTCTTTTTATTGTTTTCTCACGACGTTGAAAAAACGTACGTGAGAGAATGCAAAAGTTTCTTGATGCGAGCTAAATGTATCAATGCAAAACTGTAATCCGATATGCACTTGTGCGCCCGTCTTGAAATATTAATTTTAAGAGGGCGCGAATAATTGTAATAATTGTATGTATGTATGTACATACAATTAGATTGGATTAAGTAAGTAATGTACGTATGTACAGCGTACATACGGAAAAAAAGTAAGAAGATACTGTATGTAGGTAAGTGTGCATATCGTCTGAGTGAAATGTGTGTCTGATAACAAAATGCAATTTATGCTAAGTAAGAGTTGCCTTATACATTAACACACACAGAAAAAATATTCACGGGGCCTAACTTACCCCCATAAAAAATTTAATATCTGTGTTCCGTTTTTTTTTTTCTTTTAAGGCACGGATCTCTAAAGAGACACAAACTTGCGGAAAACTTTGCCAGTAGATGAATGACTTTTAATCAAACTTCGGTTAGTAAATTTTTTTTCAACAAAATCATTTTCTTGCGATCAATAAAAATCAACTGATTAATTTAACATTGTTGATACAGACTGAACACAGAAGTCGATTCAGTCAGCTGCCAGCCGTCAACTCCCTTCTAATTTTTTAGTTGCTAACGTAAAATATGCAGTTTGCAGCACAAAACTCTGTTGCGTTGAACGAACAAAATCAATTGGCTTTTTAGTCACTGACTACTGCCCGTAATTATTGAGTGTGCGCTTTGTATTAATTGTAAGATTAAAATTGAGGTTCTTTTTGCAGATATAACTAAACACCACCTATAGCATTACGAATGATTTGCCAAAGCGCCTTTCCAGTTGATATTGCAATACCTCTAAAAATGGGAAAAATGCTCATTTTTAAATCCTTTCTGAGTTTTTTTTTTAAGAATAGTGCGATTGGTTTGGAAAATCTCCAGTAGGTGAGTTAAATTCTAAGAGATGATCGGGGAACATTTGAAAACTTTGTATGTATATTACGCGGGTCACATACGATTCAAGAATATCACCGAAACTAACAAGCGAATAATCAGTAGAATTATTCGGTAGCTTTTAGACTTGAGCCAAAAACGCCGGAACATGTGCGAATACCGGCATAATCTATCGGTCTCGTGTATCTCCTATCCAAACATATTCTCGCCTGCCTTCGCTGACTATTCGGCGATATTCGCTTTTCATGTCGGACGGGCTTTACAGTTGCAACGAATATTCGCCAACCATTCGGTATTCGGAAGCAGTTTTACTATTTGGGCGAATATTTTCTGCAAATAATTTGAGTCGTTCTGAATGCACACCGCTGCCATGCGCGGACGACAAGTATGTTTGAAGAAAGTTCGGACAAATAGCAATTGATTTTTGTTTGATACTCACCAAGTTCTGACGTTAGGTAGGTAAGTACATATATACAGTAAAAGAAATCTGGTGTGACAATACACCGCAATACGGATATTGCAATATTTTTATCCACTTCAAGTAAAAATCCCATGGTACCGGTACTTAATTAAAGTTATACACCTGTTACTAGACACTCTTCGGTATATAAACCTCAGAATGAAAGACATATCAGGAAAGGGTATACATAAAATTCGTTTGGTGCTAGGATAAAAATAGGATTGAACCAGTGTGTATAATTGTTCATTCGGTGAAATAAATAAGAGCCTTTTGGTGTTAATAAGAGATATTCTTATATTTGTCACATTAAGGATATCCGTTCAGTGTTGTTTTAATATGCTATCGGCGGAGTTTAGAATGCAGAGCAATGTTGTTTGTAGCAAGTCTTCATTAAGTGCACGTGCGTTCAGTGAGTAAAAATGAGAAAAGTGTTTATGGCGCGGTACAATTAAATGCAGATGTTCGGAGTAATTGAAAATGAAAACGAAAAATTCAGCTATTTAGATATAAGTACATCTTGTAAGCAGGAAAAGATAAATTTCGAATGATTTCGGTTCTTCATTTACAAGTATTTTTACACAGGTTTAAATAAATTTTCCATAGCTTTCAACTTGGTTTTTATATCCGTTACTAGGGAATACGATCTGACTAAAGTAGAAGTCCTTGATTTTTATGTAGGATGGAACTACAACCGCATTTCTTCTTTTACTATAGATGTATCCAGATATTGGTCATCGCAGGAGTAATATGAATTCAAAATGTTATAAAACAATTAATTTTCAAAAGGTACATCCACATTTCTTTCACAATGTAATGAATTTCATTATTGATTCTATTATGCAGATCGGCAACATACCAAGAGTGTCTAATGGAAGTTTTCCATTTCCTTACATTATAGCCTACGGAGTAAATAAATGCGATATTTCAAAATTTCACATTATGGTTGATGGGCACAAACTAGTACTCACAACAAATATATCTATTATGGTCTGGGGTACCTAGAAAAGTTTATTGCTGAATATAATCTGGATTAAAAAAATTAATACTAACTATCACAGACATAGTAATACAACATCAAACAATTTTACTTTTTTTCTTCCTCATCAAAATCATTTTTATTTAAAGAAATGGAAAATGTGTGCTTTATTTGTCCGAAAAAAAAAATAGTTTTCCGAACGGTGTTTCCTAAGTGATCGTAGGGATTGGATGTTTTACAACCTTCGGATATTAATTGTAACTATCCGAAAGGATGTAATATTTTCTTTTCAAATAAAAGGATATTACTCATTACATCTTTGTTTTATTTTCTCGGAAAATAATACTTATATGAAGGGTGCTTCCTAAGTATTTGTTAGGAATAAATATTTTACAACTTTAGGAAATTGATTTTAATTATCCGAAGGATTCATACAAAATAAACCTTAGTGGTCAACGAATTAGACGTACAAGCAAAATTTACAAAATATAATGCAATATACATAATTTCCTTAATTAAAGACGTGCTCTTTTGAAAAAATTATATTTTACCGTAATAAAGCATTAGTTCTAAACAATATAACATACACATTTCTTAATATTTTGTTATACTCCCTTTTTCTTTAATTACTTCAGTAATGCGTCCTGGCATACTCGAAATACTTGAGCGAATCATTACTTTTACATTTTCGTCTTTGTACCAAATATTTTCAATATTTTTTTTTTTTTAAGTTCTTCTATTGTATTATTTCGGACTCTAGAGACCTTGGATTTGAGATAGGCGCAGCAATTTTCTATTGGATTTAAATCGGGAGAATTGCCCGGCTAAGGAATGATATTAAGTTCTTCAGAATTAAAGAAATCCATCACAGATTTCGAAGTGTGGCAAGGTGCGCCATCTTGCATGAAAGTGTAGTAAGATTGGTGGTAGAGTTTCGCATTTATTAAGGGAATTAAAACGTCGGATAGGATGATCTTGTATTGATCCTGCCGCGTCGTTTTCTCCATGAAATAAATGGGACCAGGGCCGTATTCGCTTATGCAACTCCAGATCATTATAGCCGGTGGATGTTTCACAGTTTTAACAATGCAGTCCTTTTTATACCGTTCTCACGCTTTCCTCCGAAATTTCTGTAACGGTCTCCAAGCGGCATTCGTCACTGAATATCACCTAGAGATTTCAAAATTTTAGTTGTTTTTTTGGGTAATTTATTAGAATTAAAAAATATATACACATTAAGAATAAATGTAACGTTGCCTTTTCCATTCATCAAGCGAAATGGGCCGAAGAAGCCGCGCCCACATCAGCCGCCTTTCCTTCATTCGTTGGGTTAATTTTGGCTTTTTCGCTAGCCGTCTGGATTTTAATTCGCTTTCATACCACCGACGTTGCAATGTTTTGACTGATATACTCACATTTTGTTGGTTCAGGTCGTGTAAAATAGCACGAGCCGATGCTCGACGTTGTAATGCACCGATGGGAAAAATGTTTCGATCAGTTCTGTTTGTGGTTTTTCGAATTCCACGACAATGTTTGCGCTTACTTTGTTCGACTGTAGCGCCTGATCTGAGAGTTCTGGCCGTAGACGCAGACACATTCACTCTTCTCGCAGTTTCTCGATTTGAAAATGTCCCAGTTTTTAATAATGCATTAATTGTAGCCCGTTTTTCACTCGTTATGTCTTTTACGCGTCCCTTTGTCGCACAAATTAAGACAATTTAGCAGTTGTTTTGTAGTGTTCAAAATTATCACAAATATTCAACCATAATTTTATTTTTTTTAACTTGAAATAGAACGAAATATATTTATAAATTTACTTCACACAAAATCACAAATAAAAACATCTTTACTTTTACCTAACTGAACATGAAATGAGAGAAAATGTAGCCTGCTAAGTGCATTTTCATCCTTAACCCCTTACATGTAGTTTTCTACCTTAATTACAATTTCCAAGAAGGGCTCAAGGTTTATTGCTACGTAAAAATTTGTATCCTAGAAAGTAATTTTCTTAAAATAAACAGGCATAAGAATCAAATTTCTGGCATTTTAAGGGTGCGTCTAATTCGTTGACCACCTACTGTATATGTTGGTGAAAAATAAACTCCAAAAAAGGATGGACACCATAGAACACCTTTTTCGAATTTAATTTAGCACCAATTTTTTACTGTGTATACATTTAATTTTTAAGTATATAAAGTGCTCAGTCGAACTCAAATCTTTCCACTTGACCTGTTAAGCATTTTCGAAATATTCACCTAGAGGTCATTATCTCTACGATCTAGCTAGGAGATTATACGAGATAGTACAGCTTGCATCCAACTTGCACTGCCATACTTTTTACACGTGTAAACCCTATTGCCATGCAGGCAGCTGAGCTTTCAGCTAACCTGCGTGATGAAAAATCATGGCAGCTGAGGTGATAGTAATTTAGCATTTTACAATTTTCAAGATGGCGGAAAATAAATTCTTGAGAAAAATTGATAAATTTATACTAGGAAAGAGAGATTTTCTGGGAAGGTTTGCATTAAATCATTTACCAACACCTTCCTGTTAATTTTTTCTTGGGTTTTTGTCATTCTGCTACTTCATTCTTTGCTATAATTGTCCAATATACGCAAGACTTTACGTCTCCATGCCATTTTTTAAATGAACTTGCATGCAAGATGATAAGACATCAACTGAACAGCCTTCTGCTGGGATATTTAGAATCGCATTGGAAGGGAGGCTTGGATGCAAGCTGTACTATCTCGTAGATACCGCGGGGACTTGTCTCTTTAGTTAACTTAATTTTTGGACTTGGCAGAAGATGATTATATACTTATTTTCGTCACTTCTGCCTTCATTAAGTTATGTCAACAATTCGAGCAACGGGTCTTGCCACGCTTTTCTAATTTTCAGCTGTTCCGTAAAAAAAGTTTGTTTTAAATGACGGATCTAATAGAGTAGGCAGTAAAATGAGGTTTACAAACCAATGGTTCAGTCACATAATCTCAGTTTAAGCTCAGAACTGTTGTGCATTGCAATTGCATGAATTTCAGGGCTTAGATTTTCGCTAATTTCTCAATTAATTCTAATAACTTTAGAAAATCCTCTAAAAGTTCCTATTGAGCTTCACTAATTTGATCTTAGGAAGGTGTACCTATATCTTCTTTTGCTTAGTTAAAATGATTCACAATTATTTCTGCTCCAGGAATTATTTCAGCCGCTTTTTGTCGAATTTTTAAAGTCAGTAACTGTGATTGGAAACTGGTATTATTGACGTATTTTACCATATAGTATCCATTGTTGTCACCGACGACCTGTATTTTTGACGCTAAAATTTCCCATAAACTGGGTATTTCTTATAGAGTTTGTGTTATATTCTGTCCGGTGCGTTTGCGAATGTTTAATTTTTAAGAACGCGTACTTGCGATAAATCAGAACCAATTTAGTGCGCCGTGAACAAATATGACCTATTTGGTATCTTAACCTCAATATCAAAGGCTAACATTTTAACAATTAAATAACTACATTATCGACCGTGGAGTCGTTTATCAACATTTATTCTTAGAATCAGTCAATGATAGATAAAGAAGAATTTTTAAGAACTTTTATTTTTAACGATTCTAAATCAAATTCATAAACACAAGATGAAAAAACAACCGCCTCGTCCGGGGTTTGAAACCGGGACCTTCCGCTTGCCGGGCGACTGCTCTTACCACTGAGCTAACGAGACAGATGATTTTCCCTCTTGCATTTATTCTTAATTCTTTATCTGTTGAAACTTCTCAATATGTTAGTATTATAAATGATTCGAGTGATTGAGTGAAATTAAATAAAAAAATATGAATCCTCAGAAAAAAATAGAAAACAACTGATTTAAAATTAATTAATTAAAATTTCATTTTAAATTATGAGTTTGTTTTTAGAGATGTATGTATACATATCAGCGCTCATTAATTCCATACATACGCAAATCCGGCCTCACGATTAATTGATGTCAAGCTAGCCGATTATTCGGCTATTCTGCCAAGGAATCTGTATCGTATCGATCTGTAAAACTACCCTTTTTACGAGCACAAAAAGTTATGTTCATACCCTCCGCTCAATTTCGCTTACATTCTATCGCTTACATACTATCCATAAAACTCCTCCCAAATGGAACCTTTCTTAGGATTGATTTTAAAACAATTTTTAGATAATATCGACGTAGTTGTAGTAGGTTATTTTTATGGTTGGGTGAAAAATTAAACCACGGACCGGGCTGGCCTATAAATTTTTTTCACTTATACATAGCATCGCAATTTCAATCTTGTACTGTTTTATACTTTTATACTGTTATTAGGCGGAAAGCTATGATTTGTTTTTTTCTGTGCTCATCTAGTACTAGTGGAACAAACTGTTTTAATTACGTAAATTTATTGCTTGCGGGTTGCAATCTTCGATGTATTTCGGACAGGAAAACTCCTCATATATGTATGCATTTGATGGACAAAACGATAGATAGCGCAAACTAATGTGAAAAAAAAATAAAGAACTACCTGTAGAAGGCAGAAAACGACCATAGTAAGAGGCAGGGCCGAAATTTTCATGGGAAATGTTTTAGAAAAATTCATAAAAAGCAATACATTTTAAGTTTAACGATTCTCAGTACATTTACTGATAAATTTACATTGTCAAAATTTATATTCAGTTTACACGATCGTAATTAAAAAATCCATAGAATTACAAAAAGTTTAACATTCCACATATAAGTAAAAAAAATGGCAAAGGAAATGATCAACCGTCGTAACTACTGCAGATATTTTATTAAAAATTGTTAAATACGTTTTTAAACCGCCCTACTACTCGGCTACATATTTAAAAAAAGCCACGTGCGATAAATATTAGCACGTACAAATACTGGGAAGAAATTAGATGAAAGGTTGGCTGAGATTGAAATACATTTTCCGCTGGAACGTAAAGTTTTCAGAGCAAAATAAAACACACGAAATGGGTTGTATAATAAATTTAGTTGTAGTTTAAACTGTTTTAATAATACTAGCAGCATACCTTATATCTGCCTGTACAATTCTCAAATGTATTGGAAATCTTTTTAATTTAAGCGCAACTTCGCGGGGCTTCGAGAATTGCGCGCTCTGTGGAATGAATCTGATGGAAGAAGAAGATGTATATAATTTTCTTGCCGTTTGTCCGATATTATCGTAATTTCGCAGACAAGCACTTAAACTCAGCTATCTCAAATTAGAAGAATTCATTTTCAAGGGAAAGACTGAGAATGCTTTATATTTATCTGAATGTTAGAGACACTTTCCACTGGTATTCATTCCATTCCCATTTGAATATTTAAGTCAAATCAATCCTTAAGTGTCCATTTTTGGCAACTGAATAACGAAGTCAATTGTTAAGCTTTAATATTTTTTTTTCAAAGCAACAAGTACATTTTCTGTTTAAAATTAATTTCATCGCAGCATTTTTGTCCAATTTCAATGTTTATGTTTAACTATGCAATTCAAAAAGTCAGTGTATGATTTAATCTTCAGCAATTTTAAATAATTTTGTCACGTTGATTATTAAGTATGTGCTAGTTGTTAAATTAATAAATCATACCTACTCACATTGCTACAAAAAAAAATATTTCGTTAAGATATAGCCTAGCTACAAATGCAAACAAAACACGGTTCACATCACTTTCTTCTAAATCATGGATGGCAATTACACGGCACGCGAGAAAATTTTTCCGGCACGCTAAGAAATTCAAAAAATTAAGTAAAAAAATTCTTATTTTAAAGTAGTTTCAACTTTTTAAAAAAAATAATTTTTATCAACGGCTTTGAATTTGGATCTACATTTTTTTCATCTAGTTGCCTTTGCATTATTTTGTACATATTCTTTAAGAGTTTTTAGTTTGACTGACTTATAACAATGGAGCGATTTGCTATTTCATGTGGTACCTCTAACTCTGCCATAGGGCGAAAGAGAAAACTTTAAAACTTGTGCCATTCCTTCCTATAGGAAAATGGCAATACGCTCAGTCCGTTGTTATAAGTCAGTGGTTTGACTAGTGCAGTTCAATAAAATTTGTGTTTAACTTTAAATAAAATTTATTTTTTTGCTGAATTAAAATGGTACCAAAAAAACAAAAACTACAAGATATTCGTAGTCTTGTACCCTCTTGGACTGCTGATTACGGCTTTGTTAAGCATGGAGATAAAAGTCGGTGCGGCCTGTGCTCTGAAATTATTGTGTGTCGAACGTCTTCTATTAAGCGACATTTTGAAACGAATCATAAAGAAATTGCCGAAAAACATATTGACGAAAGAAAAGAACTAATTTCTCAACGGTTGAAGATAGCTGAAAGTCAATCGAATTTATTATCAAAATGTGTAAAAACCAACAGCAATATTACGGAAGCTAGTTTTGAAATTTCTTATTTGATTGCTAGGCAATCACAACCATTTTCTGATGGAGAGTTTATAAAAAGAGTTATGCTATAATCGGCCGACAGTTTGTTACAAGATTTTAATAATAAAAAAAAAGATTATTCAAAGAATTCGAGAAGTGCAGCTAAGCAGAAATACTGTTAAACATAGAATTTTAAAAATAAGTGCTAATATTTCTGATCAACTTTACAACGACGTTAAAAGCTGTGACTACATTTCAATATGCCTCGATGAATCAACTGATATTAACTATCTGCCCGATTAGCAATTATTGCACGTTATCCGAAAGATAATGAAATGCACGAGGAACTTTTAAAATTAGCAAATATACCGGAAAGAACAAGAGGTAGTGATATTTGTGAAGTTGTAGTCAATGAATTAAACAAACTTAAAATAAATATTAAAAAAATTATTTCTGTAACGACAGATGGAGCTCCTAATATGACTGGGCCAGAGATAGGTTTTGTTAATTTATTTCAAAACCTGGTTGGTCATCCAATAATAGGCTTTCATTGCATTATTCACCAGCAAGTTCTTTGTGCAAGATTTGGAACTAACGATTTCAAAGAAATATCAGAAAAAGTGAATAAAATCATAAATATTATAGTTGCACACGACAAATGATATGGATTGCGAATACGATACTCTCTTAATGTGCTAAGCCGAGCGACATCCTTAGAACGATTTGTGAATTGCTTGGAAGAAATTCGACTATTTTTACATGAATTCGACAGGGACCGTTTTAAAGAATTATATGATACAGAATGGTTAACAAAATTAATGTTTTTTACCGACATAACATTACATTTAAACGTTCTTAATAAAAAGTTGCAAGGACGAGAAAAACAATTGAAGCTATGTTTGGATTGATAAAGGGGTTTGAAATAAAATTAGATATTTTTGCTAGAGATATCGCATCTGGAAAACATAATAATTTTCCAAAACTTAAAACTTTTTTGGATGAATCAACAAGTTTCAAAAAAACTAATTGGAATTTTAATTACGAATTTTCAAAAGTTCTAGAATTTATTAAAGAACAATTTTCAAACAGATTTTAAAGATTTTAAAAGAATTGATAGGCTATTGAAAATTGTAAATTATCCGGACTTATTCGATATACAGGATTTCGATAATAACCTCATGAATTGGATGAAATTAGAAAATTTAGAAATGCAGACTGTAGATTTGCAATCTAATCCTATTTGGTCACAAAAATTTGTGAATATGCGAAAAAATATCGAAGAATTTGAATATCATCGATTGTCACAGGATGGAGAGTCAGAATGCCGAATTGAAAACTTAATATTAGAAGTGTGGAATAGTATGCCAGAGGCATTTGCTTCTGTAAAAATATTAGCAATCGCATTGTTAACCATTTTCTCTTCCACTTATTCCTGTGAAAGTCTTTTTTATATACTGAATAATGTACTGTCAAAGACAAGGAACAGATTGACAGAGTAAGACTCAGCAGCTTGTATTACCTTACAATCGTAAACATACCAGCCTGATATTAAAAACCTTGCAAGTAACATGAAGCAAAAAACTTCTAACAAAATTTAAGAATTTTCTATTATAATTATTATTAAAGTTTATAATTTTTTATACTATTTCTTTTGTTGAGTTTATTAAGTACTTCTAGTACTCTCATCTGAGCACCTTTTGATCTGGAACACAACACGGCACGGTTACTGAGATTACGTGCCTTCAAGATGATTGGGCGTTTACTTAATTGTCCCGAGATAGGTAGAGCAGCGATGCGTATGGAGCAGCTTACTAGCTTTACTCGCAGTGCGGTTCAATGGAGCAGCTTATTAGCTATACTCCTAGTATAGATGCACGGAGCAGCTTACTAGCTTTACTCCTAGTATAGATGCACGGAGCAGCTTACTAGCTTTACTCTAAGTATAGATGAACGGAGCAGCTTACTAGCTTTACTCCAAGTATAGATGAACGGAGCAGCTTACTAGCTTTACTCCAGGTAAATGAAACAACTCGTGTTCTGTTGCTACTCACTAACTCACTTACTTACTTACTGACTTCTTTATTCAAAGTCACAGTTTATTTATACAATTTTCCACTTAATACTATTGTTATTTTCTTATTACGCTAAGCTAATTTCATCACAGCATTTATTCGTATATAATTAGTATTTCCGTAAAGTGTTTCTTTGTGGCATTCATAAATTAATTTCCGCAAAGCTTTTGCCGGTTTGTTGTTGTTACGTCACGTCATTCATCGCTTTCATATGTACATACATAAATACTTCCGCAGACCGTTCGCCGCTTTGCTGCTATTATTACATCATCGTGAACCATTGTTTCGTTCACCTGAGTTCTACCGCTAGCGCAACGTTATCAAATTGCATCGTGTGAATTCTTGCGCGCAGGGGATTGTGTCACTGCCTTCACTTGTTTCTTTATGTGATTAAGAAATTGGTGTAGGTCAGTACCGAGTGACTTTACTGAACTTGCAAATATGTTTGTAGAATTATGTTTATACTTGCAGCTGGGAATTATAATTCTGCATGCAATGAGAATGCTGTAGGTATGTACATATCTACATGTTTGCATTTCTTTATTGATGCATGAATTTTAGAATTCTGCGTGAAGCGAAATCGATTCAGAGATGCAGTATGTATATATATACATGTTTAATTGATGCCAATGGATGCTCTGTATGTAACACTTTATATTGAATTAATATCACATGACCTAAGATATTGTAATCTATTTCTTTCTTTTGTTGTTTTTTTATAATCAATAAAAAAATGTACATATAATAAATAAAAGGTATGCGGGCACGCGAAAAAAATTGCATTTAAATTTAGTTTATTTTGGCACTTTGATAAAATCCTATTTGCCATCCCTGTTCTAAATTATCGATTTATAATTTGAATTCTGCAACTAACATGAAATTTCAAGGCCACATCATTAGTGGAAAATTGTTCGAGAAATTGCACCGAATTTCAAGATCTGTCAGTCAGTAGGACGCTCAGTTCCTACCTTTATAAAATGAAAGATAAAATTCAGGGCAAACAACAAAAAGCAAGACTTTTTGGTTAAATAATTTTCGATAGTTATATTTAAATAGAATTCATGCTTGAATATAAACCTGGTTAGTAATATGCATTTCATACTGTCTTGCATGACTTTGATTCCTTTTATATATCTTACCTATGATGTCAAAGCATAAAATAACAAAGAAATGATGGAAATCAAACAGGTCTAAGAGAAATCCAAGAAATGCTGCCAGATATGTTGCAGACGCAATGCACTGCTTATGTGTGTGGTACTAATCATTCATTACATAAATGTGCTATAGGTCCTGAGGTTAATAACATAGATTATATCTAGCCATGTCGTATAATGGATTCAAACATAAGGTCAAACAGATTCATGAGCTTGCTACATCAAGAATATGAAAGGAATACCTGAGGTCGAGATTCAATTGTAACCCCTCTTTTTGAATTTTTTTTTATTCCTATATCGAGGCCTAATCTTGATAAGAGAAAAAAAACTGATTTCGTTCTCAGATTTCTTTTAGATTTCTTTGATATCGTGTCAAAGTCGTGAATCGGCCAATTGTATGTATGCCACTATAATAAAACAAATCTTTCAGGAGGAAACTAGAGAAAAGTTGAACCTAAGAACGTGGTCGGGAAAGACAAACATATTGCAGCAACAGCTGAAGAAGAATTGAGAAATACGTACATGCATATTTGAGGGGTACCTACCAGGTCCCAGATGTTAACTATGTTGTATTTTTAAGCGACGATATGTTTCAATAGGATTACGCCTTCAGTGAATTTCAAGCACGACGTACGCATAAAGTGACACTCTCTATTAATTCCTGGAGGCTAGAGAATATTTACAGACATATGCAATTCGTTAAAAAGCCTTAGAAACTACTGTTAGTTTTTTTTTTTTTTTTTTACTATTATGATGACTTCAACTGTACGAAAAGAGGACTTTTCTCAATTCGTAGCAGTTTTCTGAATAACTACGCAAAGAAAAGAACTCGATTTACTTATATTTATTTAATTTTGTGTCACATACTTCACTACTAATAGTTGACGCCCTCCCACTTAAATTGCGGCTTTATAGTGCACACTAACGAAGCCCTTTCATCTTCAATTATAGGCTCCTAGATAGATTCAAATGGATTTAATTGCAATCGCTTGAGATTAATTGAGGGCTTTGCTTTTACATAGATTGGAGCAAAATCTTGTTGAATGTTAGTGTCGTTATAACTTTTGTACTAAAAATTTATTTGAAGATTAATTTCATCTTAAGTATATCAAGAATTGTGGAATTGGTTCTTTTATATTTCGATATTAATTAAAAAATAAATATTAGTAAAAGTGAGTAAAATTAGCTCCAGATTTACTTGCAATTGCAATGGAAATGCCTAAACCGACTAGCACATACCGACTAAAACTGGGAAGAATTCCACATTGCTTGCAAGTTGTCTGTACTCTGCATAAGGTCTGGATAGTGTTGCAGGGGTCTCTATTCAATTTCAGTTTCAGACACACTTTATTGCACAAACTTAAACCTATGCTTTAGCCTATGGTGTCGAAGCGCTCTGGTTGTAGAGGTTTATTTAAAATACATTGTTATTAAAAAATCTATCATTTGATGGCCTACTTTGAAAGTGGCTTCCTAAATGGAAGGTAAAAGGTGGGGTGGCATGTGGATACTTGAGCTACTTATTTGCAACAGCATTCTAGAGCTTCAAATCTTAGCCTATACTCTGTTAAATTTCACTTTCTTAGTGTAGGTGAAGTTAATAGCTTATCCATGAACTAGATAACGGTCTAAGGTAATTTCGAATACAAGAAGTTCTTGGATCAGTTAAAACGATAAAGAAAATAGTTTTAGCTCGCTAGAGCTCGTACCGTCAGAAAGATGAACAGACGTATGAACAGACAAATGGACGGACATATAAAAGTCGAAATTCATTATGATTTTTTGCATATGAATCTAATAAATTTGTTTGCGCCATCATTATTTCGATGAGTTCGAAACATATAATTAAACTGATCTCCATCTAGCGTACAAAAATGAGCAGTACAGACTCGTCTAGCAGCAAAGAAACATAACCCTGTTGCTGTTGATCGATATTGTCGCCCTCGTTTTTGCTTTGCTCACTTCTAGCAAAATACCATACCAGCCATCATAGGATACCCGCTGGTTTTTTGGCTGTAAATATTTTTGCAGTTTCAAAGATATAGAGAGCACTTCGAAAAGAAAAAAACTTGCGGAAAGATTTACACCCGCTATAAAATTCTGAAATCGACTCACATGTGCTGCTAATTTATTCCAAATTATATAAAAAAAAATAGAAATTAATTTCTGATCGATTTAGTCATTTTTCCAGAAACATAAATTTTTTGTAGTAAGACGGTAAATAGCAGTTACTTTAGACGATGTTAACAGGCAATCGATGTATATTAATACATTATAGTTCGTAAATGTTAAGTATCTATGCAGTACCGGCCTTAACTTTTTTGGCGCCCTGTTCAACCGGTAAAGAGGCGCCTTTATTTTCCAATGTTTTTTTTTTTCGTTCAGAACTCATATGGCTATTACATTAAAGACGTAGTAATAATATTATGTAGGCGTTATATTATACACACGTACCTACCCATCAGAGATCTGCACAATACCATTCAAAAGACGCTTTAATATAGTTATACATATCCAACTGCATATGGGTAGCTACAGTTGCCTGAACAATATGTAACTAACTCACACCTAATCGAAATAAGATCAGTTGAGTTATAGTTAAGTTGCAAGGTTCCAAATGCATTTAACTACAGTTGTAAATGCTCATAGGATTTCGCAATCATTTGAAAAAGTAAAATGGTATTACGAGTTTCGTAAGCAAGCTCAATTAATGGCGCGTCAAAAGTAGTCTCATTCCCAAAGCAAATAAATTTCAAACAAAAATTCTTCTTTTTTTCGGTTCAGTGCAATAACGGGACTTCTCCTGTTATTCGTTTGCTTTGTGAATAGATTATTTTTTCATGTTTATTAAATGTATTTATCAATTGTATTTGAAAAAAAAAAAAAAACAAATGCATTTGGAAAAACAAATGCATTTGTAACTATATATTTGATTTTTTCCTGCAAGTTGAATGCATTAGTTGTTCATTGCGAGTAAGTACAACTACATATTTAATAGTTGCTTTTTGATGTGGTTTCAACTGGATATAAATAACTAGTTAACTACAGTTGAGTTTGGGCATAGATGGCACAAGAGCTAGATGTCGCATGCAGTACCAAAAAAGTATACAAATTTTATATGGCTGGGTGGTCCATTCCGGAATGGACCACAACATTTGAAATGATGTATACGACGAGTGATTCATATTTTTTCGTATCTGAAGTGTTGGGGAAGTCGATCAAATGTATACAAAACTACTACTATAAAATTATTTGCATTCGTCACAATCTCAAAGATATTATGGTCCATTTCAGAATGAACTACTCATTTCACAATGTGTATACTCTACTTTAGTATGGTATGCGACATCTAGTTCTTGTGCCATCTATGGTTTGGGCAAAGGGTAAATGGTATTGTGCAGATCTCTGCTACCCATGCATGTGAAGTCTACTGTTCGTTTCAAAGAATTTATGTTTCTAAATTTATTAATCAGAGAAAATTGTATTATTTTTCTTATATTTTCATGTATACAAGTTTTGCAATATTAAACAAATTTGAATCAAAGGGTTAGTAATACATTTAAGTCATTTCCACATCTGCTTTGAGGTAGACTTATGAAGATGCACATCACAAACTTTCAGGAGAAAAAATTCATCAAATATCGATACCTAAATTTGGTATTCCATTTAAAAAAAAAAATCTTAAGAGGCATAAAATATTGACCTTTGTTATTTTCCATAAAAACGGCTTTAAGCTTAAATTTTTTTTTTAAAGTAATTAATATATCATGCCTCCTATCAACTATTTATCTGATTTTACAATTAACAAATAGAACATTTTAATTTAATTATTGGAAACGTCGGTTGAATAAGCAAGAAGTGAGAGGTTATGTATACCCCCCGATGCGTTTTTTTAGATAGGTTTCCCTAATAAGCCTATTCTTCGAAAAATAAAAACAAAACAAAATTCTTAACATAAAAAAAAAATAACAATTCAATAAAATAAATTTATGAAAAATCCAAAATAACGAAAACGTAGAAATAATTTGTTCTCAAAATTAAATTCTGAACGAATTATTTCAATTCACTGTTGGTATGAAATCATTGGAACTGAATACGCCTTGCTGTCATTTTCGAGAATTCTCCTAACAGATCGTCGTACTGTAAAGTTGTTGATAATTAATAATTAATTAATTAATAATAATTAATTCAAGTTTAGAAAAACTACGCTCGGCCGATGTTACAGTTACTGGTAAAGTATTTAAAATTTTAAGACATATTGCAACATTTGGATAAATTGTATCCAAATAATACTCAAAAATAAAATTAAGTATATCTTAGCCAGACACTGCTGGTTTACGAGAGCATTTATATCCTTACTATTATTATTGCTTAATGCCTTTTCTGCATTTAAACATAATTGCTCGCCAATATTGTCGCCTAAATAATATATCATCGGTCCGCGTGTGACGGTGAATCTTCTGAGTATTCAAATTGTTATTGTTTTTTATATTTTCTATTTGATTTTAATAAGAATCTGCTCGGTTCTTTCGCAAAAATCTAAATCAGCATGTCCACGAGGAGTCAAGTGTCACAAAAACCTGATAATACCGAATTTTCTGCACAAATCAAAGCATTACAGACTGTGATCAGTAGTGAAATAAATGACATCAAGAGATCATTGAAAAAAATTGATTCCCGAAATGCTGATGTTAGTGAAAATTATAATTCTTTAAAAAGCGTACTGGATGGTATAACTGAACAAATCACCGAACTCAGAACTTCGCTTTTCGCACGGGCCGAAAAATCTGATGCAGCAGTGAATCAAATTAAGTCCCGATTAGATTCTTTCGAACGCCGTGATCGATTATCAAGTGTTATTGTTACTGGAATACCTAGAGATCGTGATGAAAATATCGATGGAATTTTTACCCGAATCTGTGATAAACTAAATCACACTCCTTCAAAATATGTTGACATCTACAGACTCCGCACTAGGAATAATACTGGGGCCCCACCTATTGTTATCAAATTTCCTACAAAAAATGAAAAAATCTGCTATTACATTAAGTACAGAAAACTGAGTTCACTGTCACTGGACGACACTGGGTATTAAAAGAAGAGTCGTATTTTTATTAATCACTTCCTAACGCCTTGGGATCGCATAATTTTTCTACAGGCTAAACGAATGAAAGCTGAGGGGAAGTTGACTGATGTTTTTATTTTGAATGGCTTCGTTTTTGTAAAGAGTGCATCTTCTGTGGAGCCGTCCAAAGTTACTGACCTGCATCAACTTGAACTATCTACTTTAGAGGCGTCATAAGTTATAGACCTACATCAACTTGAGGTTACTGAGCAATGCTGTATTAATACTCAATCAAAAGTTAATTATTTTCTCTTTCCTTTTCATTCACATACGCAAAATAATAAGTTTTCTTATATTATTGTTATTTAGATTATTATGTTTTTTTCTACTTTCATGGTAATGGGTGATGTGCTTTTGGTGGTCCCTTTATGCCCTCTGCGTGTCCCGCTTGCTGGTTGTGGCGGGCGATAGCCTTGCGGGTGGTGGCATGGATGGGATAAATTATACTAATGTCATGCTACGTGTTTTTGCTAAACAATCACCTGGATTGAAAGTGTGTAATATTGATGCACGCAGTCTTACCGGCTGTATCGACGAACTGGTGAGCATATTCTCGGACTCGAAAGTTGATTTAATTTGTGAATCAGAATCTTGGTTAAAACCGCATATCCCTGATTCTCTAGTTCACATTCCTGGCTTTAAGTTATACAGGTGGGACCGACCATTGTGGCGCGGAGGTGGGGTCGCAATATATATTAGTGAGAACACCTCCTGCAAAATAATTGCAACGTCGGGTACAAATGAAGTAGAGTTCATATTTCTTGAACTGTTTGGCGGAGAAAATAAATGTCTTGTAGGTTCTGTGTATAAACCATCTAATGTTTCTAACTTATCTCCGTTATACGAAACACTCTCCGAAGTTTGTTCAGATTATCCTCATGTAATAATCGGAGGGGATTTTAATCTCAATCTTCTCGACGAATGTAATGCAAATTCAAGCTTTCTCTCAAACTTACATCAATTTGAGCTTAAAATTGTAAACAAAGAACCAACACATTTCTCTCTTACTACTGCAACGTTGCTGGATGTTTTCCTTGTGGGTGACATAAGCGTGGTAGCTTCGCTTTACCAATTATCCATTCCGGGTATCTCCGATCATGATTTGCTCTTTCTGAATTACAACTTGGGCCGTCTGGTAAACTAAATTTACCTATGCTGATTGAGGAGGCATTTTCTCTGGGATGGAACCATGTTTATGACATACCTGAGGTTGATTATCAAGTCTGTTATTTTAATGAGCTAGTGATGTACTTGTTTGATAAATACGTTCCTCTTCGTAGGGTTAATGTCAGGAAACTGAAGTGTCCCTGGTTTTCCAAACACGTAGAAAAATTAATTATAGATCGCGACAAGGCTTATTTACACTGGAAAAGGTGCAAGTCTTCTCCCAATTGGTCAATTTTTCGGGTACTTAGGAACAGAGTAACGTCAGCTGTACGGCATGCAAAGCAGTGTTATTATTCTAACAAATTAAGTTCAGAACTCCCTCCCAAAAAATTATGGAAAAACTTGCAAGCAATTGGAGTGAATGAGAAAATTGTTTCTGATCCCGATATTGATCCTAATATTCTTAACCAGAGTTTCTTAGATTTCGACACTTCTTCTATTTCAGTTTCTGATATCGAGCCAAGATTAGGAGTGCGGAATTGCCTCTCATTTCGTAATGTCACTGAAGTTGAAGTCCTTGCTGCCATAAAATCTATTAAATCCGATGCGGTTGGACCTGACAATATTCCTTTAAAATTTATTAAACTTCAGCTTCCATGTATTCTTCCGTTCATAACACATATTTTTAACACTTGCTTAATGATCTCTAAATTTCCTTCTTTGTGGAAGAAAGCCCTTGTGGTACCAATAGCTAAGAGGAAAAGTCCCGCCTATTGCTCTGACTATCGACCCATAAGCATCTTATGTTGTCTCAGTAAAGCTCTGGAAAAAGTTATCTCTACAAGTATCATTGAATTCATCGACGTCAATGAGCTCTTGTCCCCTTGGCAAAATGGATTCAGGTCTAATCATAGTTGCACCACGGCTCTACTCAAATTAACTGATGATGTGCGTCTGGATATTGATAAAGATAGACCTACTATACTTACTCTGCTGGATTTCTCTAAGGCTTTTGACACTGTTAATCACAAGCGTCTACTTTGTAAGTTGAAGAATTTTTATAATTTTGATTCGACTGCTTTGAATCTTACTGAAAGCTTTTTGGAAAACCGTAAACAGAGGGTAATATTTAAATCCAAGTGGTCTGACTTCCTTGACCTACGTTCGGGAGTTCCTCAAAGCTCTATATTGGGACCGCTCTTGTTCACACTTTATATAAACGATCTCCCTGATATACCCAAATATAAATAAAAACTTAACATGGAATGATCATATCAACAGTATAGTCTCAAGGGTATATGGAAGTCTTCGCAAACTTTGGTGCAGCGCATCGTATGCACCACTTAGCACTCGGTTCACTCTAGCTAAATCACTGTTACTACCAATTATCACGCAGGGAGATATAATATGTGGCAACCTTGACTCTGTCTCGCGCAACAAACTTAATGTCTGTTTTAATTCTATAGTACGGTATGTAATAAACTTCGCCGGTTTGATCATGTATCCCAGTTCGCCGATCAGTTCCTTGGGTGTTCATTTTCCTCGTATTTGAAAATTCGCTTGAATATATTTTTATTCAATTTGATTTTGAATGGCAAGCCTTTCTTCTTGAAAGAAAAACTTGTTTTCCTACGGTCTGCGCGCACGAATAATCTTTTAGTGGCTAGATATTCTTGTTTGCAATCCAAGCGTTTATTTTTTGTTCATGCCATCATCCTGTGGAATTCACTTCCTACTGCCATAAGGCGTGCGGGATCGTTGGGGGTGTTCAGGGTATTGCTGAAAGCACATTACACAGGCCACAGACTAATACTATATTAGATTAGCTTAATTTTTTTTTTCTATCTAATTTTAGCTAAGTTTACTCATTTTGAATTTGAATAGAATATTGTTTCCGTCTTCATATACAATTCACTGTTCGGCGTTCATTTTATCTTTATCTTTATTTTTACATTCTTTCTACCATAAATATTAAAAATTACTGTTTTCTCAACTTCGTAGATATGTACATAAATAAAGAAATTTCTTATTTGTACAAAATAATTATAACCAAATAAATGAAATGAAAAATGAAATGAAATCTAATATTTTTAAGTAGAAATTAACTTTAAAAGTTTGTTTCGGATCTAATGTGGGCCCATCTTGAGCTTTCTCTCCGCACATAGTTTTTCTTTTTCCAGACCGGAATGTAGATTTATCTCGAAATTGACAAGGGATTTCTAAATTTATAGCAATGAGCTCTGCTTTTCTAACAAAGTCAGTAAATTTCTCATCAGATATAATTTCTATTAAAGTTTCTTTAGAGTTTTTAAGAATTTCTACGGCTGTAGTTATATTAATTGTCTTATTTTGTAAATATTTACTGGCTGCATTAATATATTTTTATATATATAACTAATAGTGAAAATATCAATTCAAATTCTAAGATCTTGCCTCCTAATAACTCGGCAGTATTTTTAAAGACTGTATTATTTGATTCAGAAATTGATATATGAGCTTTATATACATCACTTAAATTATACTCTAACGGTCTTATTGCTTCTATTCTACTTTCCCACATAATTTCAGAAAGAGGTTTCAAAGTTAAACTCGGAACATTCTCTTTATAAATATCCCACCTATTTGTAGAGCCGGAGATAAAAACATATAAGCTTTGGACAATATCAAAAAAATTAACTGCCTCTAAACTAAAATGGGCCGCATTATTAACAGCTAAATTTAATGAATGAGAGGAGCATGGTACATAAAACTCTCTGGGTTCTATTTCCTTAATTCTTGTTGCATTCCTGAATTTTTTCCTTTCGTATTTGAATCGTTATCATAACCTTGACCTCTGCAATTCGAAATTGATAATCCTAAACTATTTATCTTTTCTAATACTATTTCTGTTAGCCCTAAGCCACATATATCCGTACATTTTAAAAAACGGTCAGATTGCATTCCACACATAAAACATACACAATATTATTCATAAACTTAAATATTTACCCCAAGTATGTAGAAGAATAGTATAACTTTTAATTTTGGATGTCCAAATGAAATAAATGTATGCAGTTAGATTCTTAAAACAAACTTACTTGTGATTTGTTGTTATTTGTTTGATGTTTATTGAGTTCTAGCAAATAATGATTGATTCTAACATTAAGTTTAAATTTTTATCAGTTTTTCATACAGAAAGAGATATTTAATAAATCATTGAATAAATTCAGAAAAATTTTTTCTAAATTGTATTCGAGAAAAATTTGATAGTTTTTAGTAAATTAGAATAAATTTAAAAAACTTCATCTTTCTCGATATTAGACAACATTTTTTTATATTTAGAAAATTTTGATTAAACTCATCATTTTTTAAATTGATATTAAAAATAAAAAAAAGTATTTACTGTGTTTAATAATTCGGAGATTTAATATTAGTAAAAAAATTCTTTCCGTGTATAGCCGTTAAATTGTAACTAGCTCACAACCTATTCAGGTTATACGAAATCAGCCGAATTTTTTTTTTAAATTAAGTATTTTCAGTCACTAAGGAAATGAATTATTTTTAGTTTAGACCGTCATAACTCCTGACGAGAGAGGAGTACGGAACTGGTCGGGCAGTCGTTGAAAAGGCCATGAAGTTCTGCATACAACGAACTCTGTAAGTGACCATACACCTTATACTTTTTAAGATACAGGGTATATTGTGAAAAACTACCATATTTTCTTAATCACCCTGTAACTCCAAAACGGTTGAGATGCCGCTCGACCCTTGCCATACAATTTTTTGTTTGACTAGGTGACTACTGTAACCTCCTGCTCTAAGACCACCATGGACGAAACAGCTTGTATAAGGGGTACCATTCGTATACTTTTTATTGTAAGAATGCACACTTTTTCGCATCTGTAACTCGTTACATATCAGACTTACAAAAAAAGTGTTTTTACAAAAAATGTAGGGAATTTAGTCTTCTTCAAATTCATATTACATTTTTGTCCTAGGATCAACCGTTGAGGAATTATTTTGAAACAAAAAAAAAACAATTTTTGTATCTTTAGTCCAACATGGTGGACCAGGCGGACCCTCCCCAAAGGTCTAAACTTGCATTTTTCAGCGGGACCCGGAACTGAATAACACATATAAAAATCACAACTACCCCACCTTTCGTAGGGCAAAGGCCTTATTTAATCCCTATTGACTGGACTATAAAAAAAACTTAATCATAATATAAATAAAATATATTAAAAACACTTTTAAAATAAATAACTTTTGTAAATGAAATGCACTAAGATATAAAAAATAATTTTTTGTCTTTCTCAGTGAAATCAACGAGAAAACTTTAATACAAAATAACAAATGCTACAACTCAGATTAAATCTTAAAAGTTTGGGCATCCATAGCTATAATCACAATTGTTTGATTGGAACTCATGCCCAAACTTTTAAGATGTAATCTGGGTTGTAGCATTTCTTATTTTGCATTAAACTTTTCTTATTTATATCACTTAGAAAGAAAAAAAGATACTTTTTTACTATTTAGTGCATTTTATTTACAAAAGCTATTTATTTTAAAAGCTTTTTTATATATTTAATTTTCTACTTTTTAGTCATACTCTCAAAACTCATTAATTCGACCCTCGACCCTCGAAAATCTACTCTCGAAAATCTACTCTCGAAATTCTAATCTCGAAACTCGAATCTCGAAACTCGACTCTCGAAAAGCGAGCCTCGAAGCTCGGCTCTCGAAACCAGACTTTCGAAACTCGAATCTCTGCTCTCGACCCATATCACCTCTCCCCAAAGCCCCAACACGTACGAAAATTTTACTCTGTCGTAAAGCTCCCCATTCACACATTCTAAATCAAGAAACTCCATGTAGATCCATCCACGTTTACTATCCTAGAACTCTTTCGTCACGATCGGTACTCTCAGGCGTTCAGGCGCTCAGACACAAACTTTCTGAGTCAGGGGTCTGTAAGTTGATAGGAAGTTATTTGAAAAACGTAAAGGTTTCAAAGCTATATGTTGGGAGTATAAAACGCATGAATCATCTCAGTGTAGAATAAACAAGAACTTTATCAAAATACGTATAAAAAAAATTATAAATATGGAGGATGGATCAGGAAAGAGAAAATCTTTTAAACTTATTGAGTTTGCAAATATAGAAATTGCCTGATTTAAGCGTTTTATTCCATAAATACAACGACATGTTCCTTTGTTGATGGAGACAGCAAGAGATGTGGAGCCTCATAATAAGAAAAGTAAAGTATATTTCCTGAAAATTTTACTGATAGTAACAAATTGTACGGCAATTTAAAAATACTACTGGGAGAAGAACTAACAGCAATCCCAATTCATTAAAGTCTTACAGTCAAAAATAGAAATATTGCCCGAATATTTTAAAGAAGCATTATTTCTGGCTTCTGGACTGAAATATATACACAGAATGGATACAATTGATACACACAAATTTCAATTATTTTATTACGGGAACCAAGAGATTAAAAAATATATGAAGAAATGGCAATTTTATCGAGTAAATAAAACTGAATGGTTGATACTTGAACTTTTTCAGAAAAAGTTCAATAAGATATTTGTTTCCGAGGTAAGAATTAATATAAATCATTTTAACTTAGGCGAATTGATAATGCTTCATTTCATCTAAAAGTAACAATAATTACTATGGGAGTATCTCAAAGTTGCACTGCCATACTTCTACCAATGGATGGAATTTCATTATGGTGGTTAGTGTGCTTGCTGGTTTATACAACAAAAAACAAAAAACGTCTACTTGGGCATCTTGTCAGCAGTTAATTTCGAGGCAAAATTTTGGAAACCGCTAATTATCACGAAAAATTCGGAATGGAATGAACAAGACGTCTACAGCTTGCTATAATACTAACTCGGATTAAGTATTTATAATTTTACAAACTTTTTAAACCAACGAAAAGTGTCTGAAAAATATTCCACCAAATGAAACGTCTTCAAAAGGTAAAATTGATGAATGGATTGCTGAAACCAATATCAAATCAGAACTGAGTATGTTGAAGATACAATTCAAATAGCCGACAGTTCTGAATATAATATTGAGCCTGTGGCAAGTGAACTGTGCAGTCTCCAAAAAATGTGCAATAACATAATTTAATACCTATTTAAAATGGATAATGATAGCAAATTTGATGTGAACCTAGATCTAAAGAAAGTCAGAACCACTTGAATGATGGCAACTTTGACACCAAGGGGAAATATTAGGGGTTATGAGGAGAGTGGCGGAGGGGCCGATGTATATCACCCTTAAACTTCCGCATTTATGTATGCCGAATGTAAGATAGAAGATGTTTCGCCTCGAAATGGAATATTTTTTATATAAGTTAAGATATATGTATGCATGTATAATTACCTGATTTGTGTCCGTTTTGTCCAGCGTGTCTTCCTCATTCTCAACTGGAATGATGCTTCAAAAGAATTTATTTTATATATTGCAGAAATAGAATATCGATGGCACTTACCTAAATTCCACTTGGAGAGATCTAAGCGATTGGTTTCAACTATGTAAAAGTCCGGCCAGGTTGATTCGGGATCTCGTAAACATGGATGTTAACTAATCAGCCTGGAAACATAAAATAAATTGTAATGTTACAACATAAAACATACGACATACGAGTAGACAACATGTAACCTATTAAAGCAATCAGCATACATATATGATCCATACCATATACATTAACATATACATAACATCACAAACAACATACAACATACCTACATAGATGCATGACTGGACTGCATTCACTGGACTTAGTTTTGTTCCCATAGTGGATGCGATAAGTAGCTGTAATTATATCAGCACAAGATCAGGTTTGGTTCGAGTAAGTACCATGAATTCAGTAGATTAATTATTAGATTTAGGTTTTGAATTTTCATTAATAACACGATATAAGATTACATTTTGAGTGTCAAGATGATGTAAAGCAGATAAGGCTGCACACGAAATCTAAAGAAAAGAAAAGAAAATATGAAAGTTAGGCAGTATTTATCTATTCTGGGCATTATAATGCTTGAGAAAATAGATTTTAAACTTACCCGGTCTAAATTCTCCCCCAGATTACCTCATAATTATGTTCCTAACCTCTCACAATAAAAACTTCTGAAACTTTATAACCCGGATACTACAAATACACGGATAGAGCTGTTCCCAGCCCAAAGCAAGCATCGGTAAAGAATTTAGAATGAAAATTACTTTCAATAAGAAATTTCAAGAAAATTCAAATATTCTAAAAGGTGCTGTCAAACAAAACGAATTTTAATAGGATATTCAAATATAGAGATTAAGGCTTATGTCCTCCAGATTATTTTCAAAAAATAAAATAAAAAATATAATATTTTTAAAAACATTTAAACCAATTTCAAACGGTCAGTACCGATTAGGAGGTATTTCGGAAAAAAATTGGAAGGGAGCAGTTTTGTCAGAAATCAGAAACGATAAGTACTGTTCCGGAAAAGTTGTAAATGTAAAAGGAAGTAAAAAGAAGCTTTATAGAAAATTATTCAAAGTTGGAAACGAAGTTGAACAAAGTAATTTGGTAAAGAAATACATGAAAGGGGAGAATTTCGCCGGTCAAAAAAAAACGAAGGAAAAAAATAAACGGATTATTCGAAAAGAAAATAGAAGTATACTGTCGTGTGCCATTTTCATTTACAGATTTACATAATTTAAAATTTATATTGCTTGACGCTTATCATTAAACTAATGTGCTGCCCTGTATGCTAGGTAAAAGTTCATTTTCATTGTCCTCAGTCGAAGCAATTTATACATATGTATGGTACATATTGTGCAAGTTATAATTGCAAATAATTAGAATAGAGAATGTGCCAAAGTTGAATTTATATTGTTAAACCGGAATAAATTTTATAACGTGAATCTTAGAGCGGCTCAATTTGATTCATTTTCCGCAACAACCCTATATAGAGTTCGTGCACAAAAAAAACTACCTGGCGCCCTCTACAGGTGATACATGCAGAGTAATAGTGCGAACAGTGGAACACTTTAATTTTAAATTGGTATAACTTTATACTAACCGCAGTGTTCGTGCTGCGATTACGTAATTTCAAAATAATTTTCGTTGTTTTTGTCTGTTATGATTTGCCCAACATAAAAAAAAAGCACTGTGCTTTTCAACAATAAACCTCGCCAAAATGTAATCCCCAACTGTTGGTTCCTGGTTGAAATCATCTGTAGATAGATCGTCACAAAACGTTCCATCTTTCGAGGAATCTTCAAGATTCATTCCTCTAGCTCCGAATCCGATTGCAAAACTCGCTTTGTAACGCTTGATAGTTTTTGTGACGTTGATGTCTTCAGTGTTTCCCTTTCTTCAAGAAGCGTTTTCTCGGGCATATCAGTCGCTATAGTGCTTCTTCCCTTTTTCCTTTTTCTACGTTTGTCGAGTCGTGCAGCAGCTTTGGGATACCCTTTGAACTGTTGCGGACTCTGAAATCCTTTATTTATTGCTACTTCAGGTTGTGGATCATCACGAATCTCTGGACATTCTATAGCATTTCCCGTATAATTACCTAAGGGTATTAAAAATGAGAATTGTTAAATTAAAAGATTCCAAAAGTAGTGTTCGTAATTACCATTTGGTGGGCTTATTTCCAAGTCTTGAATAATACTTGGTCTATACGTCACATAACTGCTCATAAAATCTATTTCAGAAAAAGCATTTCTGTCAAAGGGATATATTCCTGGCTTCCGAAAGCCTGAAGTAATGTTTGATGGAGTCATTGATTTCTCGAAAGCATATCTAGCAGCATTAGATATATTATATATAGAAAACGTTTTTCCGGGATTCTGCATCATGAAACTATCTATAGCTTGATCATATGCAGTTTTGAGTGGCTTATAAACAGCAACGTCCAGCGGCTGCATTTTATTAGAAGAATGTGGTGGGAATGTAAGTACAGTCACTCCATTTTCTTTCGCATAATTAAGAGTAGCAACACTAAGATGGCTTTCATGATTGTCCATCAATAAAAGTGTAGGATTTTCTTTCGAAGATATAGTAAATTTTACGAAATGCTGAATCACTTTCAGAATTCATCCATCCAGATGGGTTTGCTTAGCCGAGTGTACCGTGAGGTGCTCCCGAAAGCATGTGATCTTTAAAGTGCACTCTCGGGAAAATCATAGCCGGTGGTAGAAATTGGCCGCTCGCACTAATAAAACAGCATAGAGTGACTAAAGTTCCTCTTTCTGCACTTGTTACCTTATTCACCCGCTTTGCTCCTTGTTGTTGTTAGCCCAGGTTCGTCTAGATTATAAATCCTATTTCCTGCATCAAAAAAACTGGAAGATCGCTCAACAATAGACTGGAGATTATTATAAAAATATTGACATTGTGGGGATTAAAGGACGTAGCTCTAGATAAACTACAAGCTTCTGGTGTTCTCAATGAGAGTGACGGATTTCTTTTTCTGAAACGTTTAGTCCAATCTATGCTCGCCATTTCATGTTGCGTCCAATAATCAGGAACTCTTTTGCTATTCACAATTGCCGTTTCATAAGCAAGTTTTCGAACATCATCGATAGTGAGGCCGTAAAACATAGAAGAACAATTTTTTATATAATCTGCAAGCACTTTCTCTTCGTCTTCATTGAAAATTCTGTTCACAGCATGATTAGGACTCATAGTGGCTGAGGAACACTGTCTCACTGTTTGCACTGTCTCACTGTTCGCACCTTCCCCCTACATCATTTGCCGCCCAACCGTTTGTCCGCAGCTAGTCCGCAGACCATTCTTATGCTCTGGAGGCGGAGCATAACACAGATGGTAGACTGTTCCACATTCGCACATTTTGGGATGAAAAAGCGGAGTTTTACTGTACGGCCGAAAGTAATTTCATCAGAACATTGAATATGCATGAAGAGATATAGAAGCAAATGACATCCAACAGTGCGGCGGTGCTCAAATGAGTGACATGTTATTGCCAAATAGCCAATGAACTCGAAGGCTCTATTTTAGACAATATCCAGTTAACAAAAGGTTGGGCGACCAGCTCCGGCCCATATATGGGAATTATGCTTCATTTTAAATTATTCTAGAACAAGAAGGCCAATTTTTTTTTAATTCTTTATATTGTCAGGAACAAAAAATTCTTTTAATTCTTTATTGGTTGGAAACCTTCATGTCTTACTTACTGAAAATATTAATGCCAAGAATGCTTAGTGACGATGAATCAGAAATTAATGCCCAATAAAATGAAACGAGAGTGGTTAAATGTTGATTTTGTTTTAAACAGATGAGACAGCTTTTGGACTTAATCGACGCGATTCGATTTGGCCCAAGCAAGAATATTGTTAAGATCGTTATTCAATGATCTTATCATGCAATCTCGTTTGATAGATGTGACATTCCCTCTGGAGTCTGCAAGATTGTCAAAGGAGTAAGCAAAATCCAGGGTACTGCCATCAGAGAGACTTTGGATGGAATTGAAAGTAAAGGTAAGCAGATCGTTAATGAAAATTAAAAAGAGAAACGGAGAGATAACAAAGCCGTGGAGCACACCGGCAAAGTTAACCTAATGATGTTAATAATTAGGTTCACTTTGACACCGGCATTTATGGAATGAGGTTCAATCCATAATAGAAGAAGAAGGGAGAAACCACGTGCTTTAAGTTTGGCTATTAGGGCTGGATGCCAGATTATATCAAAGGCCTTAGCAATATCCAGGGCAACGATTGTGGATTCAGAAAAATTTTAAAGACAACTGTTCCAACGTTCTGTAAGAAAAATGAGTAAGTCTCCAGATGAGCGTTGATTAGTTTCTAGATAGTTCACTAATTTGAAGTTACTGCTAGATTCAAAGACTCTTGAAAGAATCGAAGTAATTGCAATTAGTCAATAATTTGAGGGATCGCGATCCTCGCCTTTTTTGTTCTTGGGAATAGGCTGAACGTGAGCTAGTTTCAAAACAGTTGGAGATTTTATTGTGAAATAATACAAGTACATAGAATAATTTGCGCAGAGGCTTAGCCAAGGATGAGGGATGAGGCACAGTATTTGAAGAAGAAATTTTACATTTGTCAAGTACAACCATATGGAATTTTTCAAATAATTCTACTATTCGAAGTTTCACTCTTCAATTAAGAAGAATTGTAATTTGTGAAATTTCACCATCTGTTTATATGAAGATTTATATACTGATCCTGATTAATTCTTCCAGAATATAAAAAACATACTGCACACAAAAATAACACATGCATCTTGCGAAAAAATTCAAAATTTCATTCTCCATTGAGCTATCCAAGGTACGTCAACGTAACGCGCACTGGCACAGCGTTGCTATGAAAACCTTTATAGTATTAGCGCCATTTTTTCCCTCAACTCTGTATGACTCACGATGAAGCCACACGCAGCCTCACCACACTACTTTTTGTACCTACAATTATTTCCCAAAATAAGCAATGAATTTTATGTCTGCCCTTGGCTTTTACTTTCATCAAGAGTTTCCTCATAATTATAATGGTTACGATTGGAGTTTATTTTCCGTCATTTCTGGAGTTGTACAAGAATATGTTCAAGGTTAACTATTCTTCAACTTTTATATCCATAATTTATCTGGTGTCACTCGTGAAAACAATATCCATTTATATTCTGGTGATATTTAAGCGTGTAGTAGGAGACAAATGAGTCTACCAATTCATCTACCATACAATTTAATTTAAACTGACTCGATCTTCAAATTATTTAACGTATACTCTATACAAAGTGCGAGTGGTATGGGTGCTTTTAGAAAAAGGGTTGGTCTTACATTAACGTGCTGATATCATAGGGCTGCTACTTCTACTTTATTATTTAGCTTAGAATATTCGAATACTGTTGCCTTTCATTATTAAATAAACAACATTGCATTTTGGAAGCATTAAACAAGACCCGATTCGCTCTGCTCCCAGCGAGAATAGTTTTAAAGTCATTGTTTAGTGAACTAAGTATCTACCAACATTTGTCAACTATAACATTTTCGCAAGAGCCCGTTATGGATTCGAATGAGTATAGGTACACGATATCAAACGTCCTATATAGGAGAGAAAATGAGGCTTGCAGATGATTAATAAAAATTAGAAAGGAAGTAGGATGTAGAACAGAACCTTGTGGTACACAGGTCTTGAGTATAAAACGATCAAAAGTAGCTACTTCGAAATATCTAATGCGATTATTTCAGATTCAAAAAAATTGTGGACGGATTGGTTACAACACTCGATAAGTAATGTTCGTAAATCTCTAGTATAGCGGCCAACACGAAAGCCATATCGCAGTCGCTAATAATTAGGTTTGCGTCTAATCTGGATATTTCTTCAATTGAGTATTGATGAGTGTTTCGAAAACTTTTGGACAGAATCGAAGTAGATAAGCGCAATTGGTTTATAGTTCGAGGGATCGCTCGCCACTTAATTTTTAGAGGCTGAACATGAATAAATTTCTAAGTCGAAGGAAAGTCTTCTGTCGAATACAACAGGTGAAATAGTTCGCGTACAGGGAGAAATACTATACTCCATACTCCCCTAAACGACTAAAAGTCTTCTGTACTCTTCCTTTTTATACCCTAGATGAAATCATAGGGGTATACTAAGTTTATCATTCCGTTTGTAACACCTCGAAATAATGATGGTAGAGCAAAATGGATTGGACACCCATTCATAATATTAAAAGTTATTTCGATTTTTGCATGTCCGTCCGTCCGTCCGTCCGTCTGTGCGTACGATAACTCGAGAACGCGTATACTTAAAGAGCTGAAATTTTGTACACGGACTTAAAAAAAAAAAGTAAAATTTAGTTCGAAAATGAGACAAATCGGGCAACTCCTTCGTGGGGTTGCCATATAAAAATTTCGTTTTCCGCTATATATTTGGACACTGCCACGCATAGACGTAGAAAGCCGAAATTTCGTACGTGATGTTTTTGCTACATTAGCAAATAAAATGTCAAAAATGGACTAAATCGGGCAACTCCTTCTTGGTGTTGCCATATAAAAATTTAGGATTTTTACGTATACTTTGAAAACGATCAGTCCAAGACATTTTTATTGTACTAAAAACTTCTGCAGGATACGAAATCCTATAAAATTGGTTATTACCATTTTTTCTGTGCGACAAACTGTTCTAGAAATATATGCGAAAAACAACTTCAAAATCAATACTTGAATAGATCGGTGACCATACCAAATTTAATACGGGCATTCATCTAGGGTATCATAAGAATTGGTCTTAGACCAATTCTATCTTTTTTACTTGTTAATTATAAAATTATGAAAATATGAAATCATATGTCTTTGTTTATTACAAACTGAGGGAATCAGTCTTTCTGAAAGAGAACCAAGGAGACGTAAATTAGTTCACGATTTTCAATTTCTTTAATAAAATTTGAAATTTTCCTTCTGTGAATAATGCAAAATGAATATTTTTCTTAAAATAAAATATTTTACATTAAAGAGAACCATAGCTGCCCATTATTAGATGTGCTTTTTTATTTGTAATTACTTTGGAATTTGGATATAGAAAACTCCCGCAGTCTCTATTATGTAGATGCGAGAATTGATGTTGTTCCGTATTATTGGTCTTATGAATATCCGTTAAACTATTTAAATAAGGGGCATTACCTTGAATAGTTCAAATTCGTATTTACTAAATGTTTCTCAAACACATTAATCATATATTTTTGTAGAATGAATAATTAGTATACACAAAATCAATCTCTCCCCTCAACTGAAAAACATTAGGCAGGCCGCAGACCAAAGCTCCACATGCCGCTTTTCGTCACAGGCAGCTAGCGTCATGAGCCATTAAGCAGCATATGAAGTTTTGTCCCATATGAAATTCATTGAAAATAATACGCAAGCCTCACACTGAACTAGCAACTGCAGCTTAGATTCACGTGATGCTTTTAAGCATGGACCGCGTGCTGTTTTTCGACAAGCATGTTGTGAATCGATGCATCACTTGCATCTTGCATTTCGAGAAGTGAAGTACGTATCAAGTGGTTTATTTTTGTGTATCATTTTTCCTTAGTCACTTAATCGTGTGAGCTTATTGAACTTTTGCAAAACTTGGATATGGATGACAGGCAATTTAATGTTCAATTTGTTGAATGTATTGAACAACACGCAAGTTTATGGAACTACACGTTGCCGCAATATTGCCAGAGAGATGTTACAGAAAAGGCTTGGAATGTAGTTTCTCAAGAAATTTAGGACACAGGTATATAATTACGGTGAAAATATCGTTTTATTTTTGATTTCTAAATGACAGTATTTTATTTAAATGAAATATTGATCGTATGTGGAGATGTATATGTACATATGTGTATTTTGAAATATATCCTTAACTGGCGTTATATTAATAATACCCTAATAGCACAAAAGTACTGAAAATGTACTTCGGGAGGCCTGAACCGAAGCCTTCCAGCTTCAATAAAAAAGGATAGGCAGTCGGGAAAAAATTCAGGGGTAAACACTAACACATATAACTACTGTCGCGTTTTGAAGTAAATTATTTGCGTATGTAAGAGCAGGATAGGTATAGCTATCAAACCGAAAAATCCGCACTTTCAGGAGGGAAGCATCAGTTTTTCATTACTTTTATGCTGTAGTCATTGGGGGATGTATTCGGTACTTCTAAATCAATGAAGAGAAGCACAATATTCAGCCATTTTTCAGTAGTTTTGAACCAATGAAGAGATGCACAATATTCAGGCATATTTCAGTAGTTTTGAAGTACTGAAGAAAATCACAACATTCAGTCATAGTTCAGCAGTTTTGAACTAATGAAGAGAATCAACTATTCAAGCATAATTCAGGAGATAGAAAAATCTCTTTTATTTTAACATATTTAATATATATAAAACTTTACTAATTAAAATTAATAAGTTGGGAAATCTTTTCACGTTAGTACCTTTCCAGTTATAGCCTTTTAGATGGCTATAAATAAGTCTTGTTAAGTACTTTGGTGAACCTTTAAAACGATAGATTGTCTGTAATTGTAAAACTGTTTTTTTTTTATTATAATTAAAAATCTGTTTCTCAATTCTTACCAATTTATTACTGATATGTGAAATGTGTGTCACTCAGACGCACTTCCAATGGATTTAATTGGAAATGAATTCTGAATTTCTTCATGCAATGTACTTCAAAACTGCTTTACAAGCCCTGAAGAGATGTAAATCAATTAGAATGAGACAAGTCTACCAATATACTTTATCTTTCTATGAATACTGAACTAAACCGCTGCTGTGGATACTGAATTAATCCTGAAAAGTTGCTAAAATAATGAGCGAGAGGGAATATATCTCGATTTTCGGTTAGTTTCATTTCATGCACAGAACTTTCCGTAGTGCTTCAGTGCATTTTTACATGCTGAAGTACATGCAGTTTCACCGATAGAATAATATAATAATGATTGTAGTGGTTACCCCTGAAGTCGTGCTATCAGGGTATGTGTTTAAGCATACTTCCATTCAATAGGGATTGATCCAGAATTGGTCACAAAATATTCTGCTAAATAGTCTCTGTTTCCCATAGCTTTACATCTGGGTTTATGGGTTTTCTTCGGGGCAATTTAATTCCTCTTCGGATTCAAAACCTTTTGAGGGTAAGGACGCACGAAAAAAGTCGTTAAGGGAAAAACTCCATCACCAAGGAAGTAATAAGGAAAATGCCTTCCATCATTGTCATTTTGCAACTTTCTATCTTCCAATATGCCACATTTAATTGAGTTCAAGAATTTCCGAATTTCCGTCGCTATTACGACCCATGTCACTAACATCTATCATTGTGAACATACCATGTGCATCCGAACAAGCCATCAAAACTATTGAAAAATATCCTTTATAATTAATATAAGAGGATCCGGTGTTTGGAAATTTCTTCATCAGAATATATTTTCCGTCTATTGATCCAAGGTAATTGGAAAGATTGCATATATCAAAATAGTCTTTTGCAATATTATTCCCTGTAGCTTCATTGGGCATGGGTAAAATAGTGGTTGAAAAGTATCCCATATAGCTCGAGAAGTTTCCTTTACGATTTGTCCAATAGTAGATCCTATGCGATAAAATGAATATCCTAAGTCCCGAAAACTTCGCCCGGTAGCAAGATACCTAGAACAAAACATTTGTAATTTGTTTGTTTCTCTTATCATTTGTAGTGGCAAACTGTCGCGAAAAATGGAAACATATTAGGAATGGACTAAATTGGTCATTAAAACTTCCTGCAAGTGGAAGTGGTTCAAAAGCTAAGAAGGAATATTACCTTTCAAAACACTTTTTTGATGCCATACATGAGAAAAAAAGCCCGTTCTGAACGGAAATTTATGTACACAAAATTCCAAATAGTAGGTACATTTCAGCTTGTCAAAATAAGTTAAACGAAGGAGAGAGGACATGTGAAATTGAGAACAAAGAAAACAGACCAGAAGAGACGTTTTTACAAAGTGCTGATCCTACAAAAAATCAAGTTGATGAAGAAGAAGGGACCAAAGTTATGATAAGGTTTGATAAACTGCTCCAAAAAGTAGAAAAAAAAACAGAAGAGAGTTAAAAAAATAAATGAAGCTGATTCTGCTTTCGTTGAATGGGTAAACTCTAAAAAAGAAAGAAAGGAACTTGATAATGCGAGCTACTATTTTTTAAGAAGCTTAGTTCCGCATATTGAAGAAATGACTCCAAAACAAAACAAAAGTTTCGACAAAAAGCGGTAAAGCTTATGGACGACATCATTGATGACAAACGTATCGAGTTTGGTACAACTCCGATATTTCTATTATCACCTGCAAACAATAAAAACTTTTCTCTTTTATAATTTATAAATAAAGTTACTTTAATGTTATCAGTAGTCTTTCATCGGGTTTTATTGAAAGTCTATAATTAGAATCCTTTTTTCTTAATTTTGGTTCAAGTAACTGAAGCAAGTCAGCGAATTTGTTTTTGTTCATTCGATAATATCATTTGAATTTTTCTTCATCTTGCTCTAATTCTTTCGATATAATTGGGAACTATATGACATATTATTTTTAAAATAAGGATGAGTCCAAAGTTTTCTCTTTTTGTCCGTTTTTCTTTTAATTAAATTCTAAACAATTGGAACTTTCTTCAGTAGAACTCATTTTGTATGCAGCAAATCGGAACGTTGCATTAAGCATCTTGTTAGAGGCAGATAGCACAGAGAGGCATGTGAAGCTTTGGTCTGCGGCCTGCCTTATATTTCGTAATTCCTTCGATAAAAAGCTCCTTCTGTCCTCCTCGTACTTGCCATATTTTCCCAGATATTTTGATTTGAACACGAATTAATAAAAAGGCCATAAAATAAACTGTTTCACCAACCACCATGTTTTGCAGCACTCTTAGCAGATTTGTAGATATAATAAAATTAGGTAGGTAGGTCGGCAAAACAAAAATATGTTTTTCGTTTGTTTTTTAAGATTGGTACTCAGTTATAGCATACAACCACTACGAACAACTTGTTCCAGCATAATCACGTGTAAATATGGTGCCCTTGTATTGCAACCACAAAACTGAAAAACTTATCAATGATGACATTACGAATAAGTAGTTGCCCGCGCTTTAAACTTCATTCTAAATTGTAGTATCATTGATAAGGATTACCTCTGGTGTTGAGTAGGTATACATTTGCACACCAAGTTCTTCGAAAACAGAAAGAGACCGAACGAAAAATAGAAGCTGCTAAAAGCACAGAAAAATCCAGAAAAGAGTCAAAGGTAAACCGTCCGTGACTCGTGAGGCGGTAAATGCTTTTAACGGAAAATCAAGAAAACATTTTCCGAAAACGACAATAATCAAAAATTGTCTCCAAGCTGCAAACCAAATCGCTACGATTTGCTCTTTGTCGGCGCGCAATACTTTCAAAACTGTTTACCTTCCGGGAATCGTACGCTAAACAATCGCAGATCGTGCTAGTTTCAATTGTTTAGGTATTCTCAGCACTAGGACCTGTTACTAACTACCAGTAGACCAATTATCGCCATTGTTGCTCATATATATTGGCCGTAAGAAATATTTTTTTATTTATGGGAAACTGCAGTACAGAGACAATAAGCGCTGTTTTTATACCCAAGATGAAATCATGGGGTATACTAAATTTGTCATTCCGTTTGTAACAGCTCGAAATAATTATGGTAGAGCAAAATCGATTGGACACTTACGCACGTCCGTCCGTCCGTTTGTCCGCCCGTCTATCAATCCTCACGGTAACTCGGAACACGTGTATTCAGAGACCTGAAATTTTGCACAAGGGCTTTAAAAAAAAAAAAGTAAAATTATTTTCGAAAATGGGACAATTCGGATAACTCCCTCGTGGGGTTGGCATATGAAAATTTCGTTTATCATTATATATTTGGACACTGCCTGAGAACGCGTCAACGTAGAGAGCGGAACTTTTGCACACGGCGTTTTCATGAAAATAGTAAATACGATTTCAAAAATGGGGTAAATTTGGTAATGCCTTCTTGGTGTTGTCATATAAAAATTTAGGTTTTTTACGCATACTGTGAAAAACATCAGTCCTAGATGTTTTTATTTTACTGAAAAGTTCTTCAGAATATGAAATCGTCTGAATTTGGTTATAATCATTTTTACTGTCCGTCGAACTGTTCAAGAAATATATGCGAAAAACCACTTCAACGTTCAAACTTGCACTAATAGGTGCGAACATTGACCACGAAATTATATACGGGTATACATCTAAAGTATCATAAGAATTGGTCTTAGAAGAAATCTAGCTTTTTTTTTTAATATGGCAAAGCACCAATAGTCGGCCAAAAATGCATAGCTAGAGTTTTACGTAGCCTTAAGATGACTGTCCCAAGCCTGTTGCTCTGAAAACATTTTGTGATGAGAATTTAAAGTGTTTAACATATGTATAGTATAACAATACTACTAATATATATTCACATTTTTATTAAAATATGTAAGTTTCAAAAAGCACACTTTTACCCTAACTCCGGCCATAATGTTACCTAATGTCGGCCAAAGAAAAAGAGAACAGTTTTGAGCGAAGTTCAGAGTTTTATTTTAATACAAATATATTATTATTCATGGCAGCTTATTGCGTTCAGCAAAAACAAACAATAAATATAAAAATAATGAGTAAACTAGGAATGAGGTCAAAAGTTCAAGCTCAAGTAACTATGAACTATATATTTGGAAACTGTCTGAGAACGTGTCGACATCGTGTTTTGTAGACGGCAGTTTCATTAAAATTGCAAGTACAAGTTCCAAAATGGACCAAATCGGTCATTCTTGGTGTTGCCATACAAAATTTTGGGTTTTCATTATATATTTGGTCACGTCATGAAAACACATTGATGGAGAGAGTTGAAATTTGGTACGTAGCGTCTTCATAAAAATAGTAAATAAACTTTCTAAAATAAGAAAAATCGGGCAACCACTTCTGGTGTTGCCATATAAAACTTTGAGTTTTCACTATATCTAACTTTTTTTTTCATCTAGGGTATAATATTATTGGTCTTAGACCAATTCTAACTTTTTATTTTGTTAGGATTATATTTGTTACCGACTTTAAAGTATTATAAATCTTTAATGCTGCGTTCCTTTTCTCATTCAGAACGAATCTGTATGAATCGATAGAATGATGTCATAATTTAGTTCTGAGCACATAGAAAAGGAACGAAACAGAACTATTTCAAGTGTTTGACATTTCTTCCATTTGACAGAAGCAAGAATAGTAGTTTTTATTGATACATTTTTTTTTATTGATAAATTATTTAAATATGTGTTAATCGCCAATATTTAATTGACTATTATTTTTACAAAAAAAAAAAAACAATTTGTGAAAGAAATACGGTTGTAGAAAAGATGGATAATTTCCAAAAGCAGTCCGTAAACTTAATTCTTAACGACTCTAACAACACTATAGAAAGTGAAGATGAGTTTGATTTGGAAGAGTATATTGCTGACATGCGGAAGAAAAGAAATCAAAAACTAAATGGCGATTTGAAAATCCTTTCAACCGCACCTGAAAGAAGAAAAATTCCAAAAGTTCGCTGTTATTCCGAGACTGTAAGCCCTAATTATTATTGTAATGTGTGAACACGATATACTAATTGCCTTAATGTGCTTTCAGTTAAATATATATCAGCCCGATATTTTCAAATAGCATTTTCGGTTAAGTCGAGAGGCTCTAGCTAACTTAACCGAAATAATAATGCCAGATTTAAATGCATTGACGCAAAATCAATTTGGGGGCAGAGAAAATATTAATTTGGAATATCGCCTTCTTATGACTTTGTGGAAGCTTACCAATCCAGAGTCGTTCAGGGGCATTTCAGATAGATTTGGAGTTGCGAAAAGTACTGCACATAGGATATTTCTAGAAACGTGGCCACAAAACTATCTTGTGATGGCAAATAAATTTAAAAACTTGCGACCTCATAAATTTCCTGGAATAATAGGTGCTGTGGACGGTGTTGATATTCCGATTCAATGCCCTCTGGAAGACAAAGCGAGTTATTACAACCGAAAAGGAATTCATTCTGTAAAAATGCAGGCAATATGTGATAGTGAATACAGGTTTTCAGATGTATTCATTTAATTTCCTGGCTCTTGTCACGACGCAGTAATATGGCTCATCATCAATTTATAAAAAGCTTTTAGTTGAAATGCAAAAGGAGTTTCATTTACTCGGAGATTCTACGTATCCACTTGATACCTTTTCGATGAAACCGTACAGAGATAATGGGCATCTTTCACAGCAGCAAATGTCCTTCAATTGCATTTTAAGCAGCTATCGTGTGACCATTGAGAACGCGTATGGCTTGTTAAAGGACGTTTGAAATATTTGCATATGTTTAACATGGAAGAGCTTCCCAAGGTTATTATGGCTTGCTGTGTATTACATAATTTTGGTTTGGAAGAAACTGAACCGTCTGAGCTATTAGATGATGATGAACAGGATGACTTCAACTTAAGTAGTGGAATGGAAGATAATGAAACCAATTCAGAAGCCGAAACGAAAAGAAACTATTTGTGTTCACTGCTAGTAAATTAAATAAAGACATTTTTCGTGAATTCATTTGTTTTAATTTTTCAAAAATTATTTGTTCTATTTAAATATTAACCTTAAAGGTAAAGGGTTTTCCAATAAGAGGTGTTATTTTAATTAGCCCGCTATTTCGGTAGATGTCACTTTTGGAGCTGTCATTTTTTGATATTTGACAAGTAGAAACGCCGTTAATAAAAATGGAACGATTAACGATTCAACAACGCATTGAAATTATTAAAATTCACTATAAAAATGGTGAAAATGTGGCAGAGACGGTTCGTAAAACTCGAACATTTTTGGGTCGTCGTGAAGCACCTTGTCGGACCGCAATACAGAAATTGGTAGAAAAATTGGAGCTGTCGGGACAAGTTAGTGATGCGAAGAATAAAACCCGTGCACGTCGCTCAACAACAGCCGAGAATATTGCTGCTGTAGCCAAAAGTGTTGAAGAAAACCCAGGTTTGTCCATTCCTCGTCGTTCTTTGGAATTAGGCATTCCACAAACGTCATTACACCGTATTTTGCATAAAGATTTGCGTCTTAAGGCTTATAAAGTTCAGTTAACAGAAGAACTCAAGCCGGCCGATCATCAACAACGTCGAGTCTTTGCTGATTGGGTCCTTGAAATGCATGAAAATGATCCGGAATTCCATCGAAAACTCGTCTTGAGTGATGAGGCCCATTTCCACCTCGATGGCTTCGTCAACAAGCAAAATTGTCGCATCTGGGGCTCGCAAAACCCAAGAGTTATTGTTGAAAAGCCTCTCTATCCTCAACGTGTGACTGTTTGGTGCGGTTTATTGTCCCGCGGGGTCATTGGACCTTACTTTTTCGAAAATGGGGCTGGAGCAACAGTTACGGTGAATGGATTGCGCTATCGACAGATGATTAATGATTTTTTATGGCCGGAATTGGATGGTATTGATCTGGACAACGTTTGCTTTCAACAAGACGGCGCTACGTGCCATACAAGTAACGAAACCATTGATCTTTTACGGGAAAAGTTTCCGGGCCGTGTTATGTCTCGAAGAGGTGATCACAATTGGCCACCGAGATCTTGTGACTTAACACCTTACGACTTCTTCCTTGGGGGCCATGTGAAAGAGAAGGTCTACGCCAACAGCCCAGCGTCGATTCAAGACCTCAAAGATGGAATTCGTGAAGATATCGAGGACATAGGGCAGCCACTATGAAATTTGGTTATGGAAAATTTTATGAAAAGGATATGGTCCTGTAGGCGTGGTCGTGGTGGTCATTTGGCTGATGTTATTTTCCGTTATTAACGCCAAACCTTCCTCTTTATAAGGAAATAAAGATCCGATCATTTATCTAAAAAAATGGCATTTTTCTTTGAATATCAAAATATCACCTCTTATTGGAAAGCCCTTTATGTTTATTACTTCATATTTAATCAGTTTTAAATATTTTCATCACTGTTCGTCTTTCATCAAATTAATGAGCTCTTTTAAGAGACCATTCTTTTCTTAGTCTGCGCGAACTTTCCGTTCTAGCAACACATTTTTTATAAAAAACAAAGCTATTTTCAATGAAGAGAAATTAACCTCAACTACCCCGGCGAAAATGTAAACATCACATTCACAAATACAAATTCACAATTTAAATGAAAATCGTTCCGCTTGAATCCGGAAAAATATCAGGTGCATTCAAAACTATTCGGAGTCCGAAAAAGGCGATGACAGATTGAAACTAAATCGTTCAGCTCGAGAAAAAGAACGAAATGGATCGAAAAAATTCGTTCTGAACGAGAAAAGGAACGCAGCATAAGATATCTTTGAACGGATATATGCCGGCTTAAGGTTTGGAATCAGCCTAACGTTGTCAGGGGTGGCCGACTTTAAGAGCACCTACCCTATGTATGTATGTTAAGTGCAAGCGCGATTCGTTTTTTTAAGTAGTGCGAAAGATTTACGTTCGGCTTCCGCTTCCGAGAAATGAAAACATATTCCCACCACCCAACTCTATCGGTCAAATATTCCGACAATACTACCATTACCAACAAGAACCTATTCTGAAACCTACCAATGATAACTACAGTGAAGGACAGGGGAATGGGGAGACTGGTGTTGTTCTGGTGGATGACAAGACATCAGTGTGTATACGTAGCTCCTTCGCAACATATGCACTTAAGTTATGTGGCTGTTGCTTGCTCTTTTCATTTATTTTGTTGAACTGACTTTGTAAGAAGAATACGATTTTGCGACTGCGCGCTCTTTATTATACCCAACGAGAGCAGAAAGAAAACCATAGAAAAAGCAGGTATGATGTGTAGATGGAATGGAGTATATGGAATACAGGTAAAGGTAAATGTTTAGCTACATGTTGGAATTTTTTTTCAAATACATGTATTTAAAGGTCGGCTATGGCTCTAGATGCAATGTACAAATGATTATAAACTTATCAGTCCGATATATGTTGATTTCGATAACGGCTCTAATTTCATTTGTTGTATACATGATGCTTTAGCTGTATTTTCATTATAGGTATTCATTGTTTCAAATAAATGCTCTCTTTTTGCTATTGGCTCAGTGTGAGTGAGTTTGGACTGTTGATTGGGTATAGCTTTTAAAAGTAGATGTACCTATGGATATCTTGCTGCAACATTCAGAAACTCGTTCTTAATGCAGCAGTTGGGCAATGCACCCGCAGTGTTTGAAGTGCTATCGTTTGCCTCATATTATTTGAAATTTATGTATAGGGCGCAGCCATTTTTATTACGTTCCCTTACGTTAAAATTTATTAGTAAATCAAATTTAAAGTAAGCTGCAGAAGGAACATTTTCGCAATAGGTTAGATTTTAAGGCCTTTCATGAATACGAGATTGTCAAGGTGGTTATATATTTTTTTTTTTAATATTACGGTTCACAGATTCATCCGATGCGCAATTCTTGCTGGCTGTACGTATGGAAAGGTGTGCTGATTATTTTACAGTACCTATATTCCCATCTGGTTACTTTTCTACGATTACAATTAAACTTCATGTGCTAAGGTCCATTTGCTACGTATATTTAAACATGATCTATGTATGAAGCAGCGTCTCAAGTAGGGCAATAATCTAAGACGGCACTACGATGAATCGATGGGGTTGGCAAGGATGAGATTTGTAATTGACGATATTGCCAACTTTAACAGCTTATTATATGACATTGGTTTAATATTTTACCGTTCTGCTTTTTTTTTGGAAAGCTGCACATCTCGACTGTTTAAAGAAATCATTGTAAGCCCTAACAAATATTAAAAACTTTTTTTAAAAATTAATTATGTTGAAAATGGAACAGTCGGAAATTTGCATTTTTATGAAGTAAAGGGTTCTTACGTGGAACTACGTATGGTCCGGGAGGTAGTGTTGCAAATGAAAAAGTCATAGTATACTGGCTGATTTTGTTGTCGATAATTGATCTGGTACAACTAATCAGTGAGCCGACCGGCAACTGTTCAAGTTGCTTTGGGTGTGGGTGTGGGAGGCTGCGAAAGAAGTAAAACAAAATTTTTAAGTAATATTATGCCGGCTGAAACTTTTTTTTTGTAAATAGTTGGCATCATAGTGAGTTGAAAAAAAAAATCGTCAGCTGCATCGCGGAAGGTAGGTTATGAGTCAGCTGGTCGTATGAACTTATAATAAAAAAAGACACGTAAAATAAAATGATATGAATAGCCTGAGAGCGCGTTGACGTAGAGAGCTGAAATTTGGTGCATGGTATTTGCACATCTATAGTAAATGAGATTTCGAAAATGGACTAAATCAGGTAAACCGTTCTTGGTGTTGACACATAAAAATTTCGGGTTTTTACGTGGAGTACTGTAAAAACAATCAGTCCTAGACGTTTTTACTGTACTGAAAAGTTCGTCAGATTATGAAATTCTATAAAATTGCTTTTTACTGTCAAACGAACTGTTCTAGAAATATATACGAAAAACCACTACAAAAATCAAACTTGCACAGAGAGGTGACCATACGAAATTACATACGGATATTCATCTAGGGTTTCGTAAGAATTGGTTTTAGACCAATTTTAGCTTGTTTACTTTTTCGTATAACATTGTGATATTAACGAAACTGTGGCTATTCCCAGAACCAATGTGCATTGTAATTTTTAAATCGTCCTGAAGAGCGCTCATATTGCCGAGCATTATGATACAAATATCTGTGTTTTGCAAATTCTTATGATACCCTGCCTATAGATGAATGACCGTATGTAATTTCGTATGGTGACCTATCAAGCAAGATTGAATGTTGAAGTGGTTTTACGCATATATTTCTATGACGGTTTGTCAGACAGCAAAAATGATTATAACAAATTTTACAGGATTTGATATTCTGAAGAACTTTTCAGTACAATAAAAATGATCGTTTTCACAGTACATATACGTAAAAAACCAAAATTTTTATAACACAACATGAAGAAAGAGTTGCCCGATTTAGTTCTATTTCGAAATTTCATTTACTGTTGCTATGAAAACACCATGTACCGGATTTGAGTTTTCTACGACGGCGCGCTCTCAGGATATTACTATTACTATATTTTACTTGTTTTCTTTTTTTTTTAGAAGTTGCTGCGAGCAGCTGACGCTTAATTCCCCCTCCGCTATGTAGCTGACGATTTTTTTTCAACTCTCTATGATGTCAACTGCGTATAAAAAAAGCTTCTTCAGGCGGCATACTATTATTTAAAAGAAATTCTTTTTACCACTTTCGCAGCCTCGCACACCCACCGCGGGTGCGTCAGCTAATACTTGGTTTACTTATTAGTCTTACCAAATCTATGAAAAAATATAGCAATCGATCGGCATAAAAACACTACCTAAAATGCAACACAACATCCCGGACTAGTAATCGCAGACAGCGCGGAGCATAATAATATTGTACAGGTAACTTTGACCTCACAGTTGAGCCACACGGTGCACCAATAATCAAAGCTGAATGATGACGAACTGAGTTTGACCCATCTCAAAGTGCCTATGAACTATCGTTAAAGTTTGGTGTTAGCAAACAAACAATATGAACTTATTTAGCTCAAATCGGTAAAGTGAAAAATCTGGATAAGTGGGTTCCTCATGAACTGAATGAAAAACAGAAACAAAAGCGTTTGGAAGCTTGCTTGATGTTGCTTTTTCATCACAAATTTGATCCATTTTTGGATAGAATTATTGTTTATGATGATAAATGGATCCAATATGACAATCGGAAATGTTCAACACAGTGGTTGGGCAAGGACATATTATCAAAACACACTCCAAAGCGTGATATTGGTGAATAGATTATCTCCTATCTTTTTCTACAATATTCATCATCCACTTTGATTCTCAGCCGATCTGTCAATTCTGGAATTATAAAAAAAAAAAAAAAATGGTTTCAGAATTAAATGAATGTCTTTCCGTAATTTCATATGGTCATCTTTCTATGTAAGTTTGATTGTTAAAGAGGTATTTAGCATTTATTTCTAGAACGGTTAGGCGGACATTAAAAATTATTGCAACCAATTTCATTTAGGATTTTAGATATTCTGATGAGCTTTTCAGTAAAATGAAACCACCGAGGGCTCATTTTTTCACAGTATAAATAAAAGAACGAAATTTTGATATGGCAGCACCAAGAAGACGCTGCCCGATTTATTCCATTTTTTAAATTATACTTACCATTATTATGAAAATCTCAGATATGTACGTAAACGCGTTGTTAGTCAGTGTCCAAATATAGCGAAAAACAAAAGTTTTGTATGGCAAGCAGATCTGAACTTTGAATAAGATAGATTCACAAATTTACCTTACACGTCAACATTTTTTAAATAATATATGACATTTTATTAGGAGGTTATTAGTAGCTAAAACATTTAGCTATAAGGGGAATGAGCTTTTGGAAGACATTAACCAGTTGTTCACAATTTGCAACAGGATGGAAAAGTGTACAGAAATATGAGTAAAATGAAGCGTCATACTACCTAGCTTCTAATGAAAAAAGAAACTTCCGCGAGTAATATTGGATGTATCCAAAAGGAGAGTTGATATCTCCAAGATGCTTCTCTTTGGCATGATTTTACCAGTGACAAAGACATTAGAAAAAAGGTCTCATTTTCAAACTTCCATAATATGTTTAATTTAGGTTTTCTTTTGAACTTGCTACATACTTGAATTGGAGTTCTCCTTTTGAACTTTCCGTTTACGTCACCTCCTTTCGAACTGATAGTAAAGTTGACTAAAGTTTACTAGTAAAAGAGATCTCCTTGTTAGCGCACATGGAAATAGAAATGGTGATTTTAATTTTAAGTCAAAGTTAAAGTAACAAGTAGAGATTTTTTTTGAATTTGCATTAAAGTTGAACTGAGGTATCATTTTTAACTCGCAATTAATGGAGGCATTTTTCTTAACCCACATTAATTGTTCAAACCAACATTAAATAGCCACCTGGAAGAAAATAGTTTAAGAGTTTCTAATTCCAAGTTTTTCTCATCATTGAAAATAGGTTGGGAACGAAACGATGTATACCTACCTACAAGCACATCGATAAGGCAGTTTTTTAGTGGAGATAACAATCAACACCTCATGGCTACATTCCACATAAACAAATCCGGGACACAATCCAATAAGAGGAAAGTAACTTGTCTTCGATAACAGTGCGCGAATCAAATGTAATGTAATTAGATTAAGTCATCTGTACCTTTAAATGTATCTTTAAAATAGCACATTAGCAATATTTGAATGCGTAACTTATTGCATAATTATAATCCTAATAACTTTAGCTAGGAAATATTAGGAACGGCACAAAAAATGCTCAAAATTCCAGTTGTGAACAGCTGCTAGGGTCAATGTACTCTTCTGACCTACGCACAGCTGCTAAGGTCAACGTACTTGGTTACTATGCGCAATGTAAAATAATTTGTTAGTGCCGTGAGCAATTCAGAGGCAATATAAGTCGGAGGCCAACCTGAATCCTTCTCTTTTCGCATCCAGCTTTCACAGATTGCGCATCATTTGGAAATCGACTTGGCTAGTGGTAATAAAATACAATTATTAACTCAACTTTATCTTGGGTACCGACTGAGATAAAGATATTCATTCTGGGTCTCGACTGGAATAAATCTTACTAACTCAAAACCTTCGTCTTGGGTAGCGACTGAGACAAAGACATTTATTCTGGGTCTCGACTGGAATAGATTTTATTAACTCAATACCTTTATCTTGGGTAGCGACTGAGATAAAGATAGTTATTCCGTGTAGCGACTAGAATAACACTCACTAATCTTAAACCTTTATCTTTCGTCTCGACTGAGATAAAGATAGTTATTCCGGGTAGCGACTAGAATAACACTTACTAATCTCAAACCTTTATTCTGGGTACCGACTAGAATAAACACGACTAATACAACTTTGCTTTGGGTCTCGACTGAAGTAAAGTATCTTTATCCGGGGAACGACTAGAACAAGATGATCACTAACTATTTAATTACCAACGCCATAAAGTCGATTCCATAGTTTTATACTGGTGAGTACATTTTTTGATTAAACATATATTATAGTTCATATTGATTAATATATTTATATATATATACATATATAGTGCCATTAGTCAAAGTTGTCTCAACTTTGACAGTATTGTATTGAAATTAAAATTATTATTGTGTAGTGAGTAAGCGACTTTATTAAGTCAATTGAAGCTTAGTTCTTAAGTGTCATTATTCAAATAATTGAAGTGAAATTGAATTCTGTTAATTTTAGTACTAGTTGTAATTTTGTACATAAGTTTTACGTGTGTCCAATAAACCACTGACTATAAAATATCTCCCCGCGTTCTTATTTACAGTCCACATCATTATTAATATTTGTTTTTTTTGTGAGTGTTCTCATTGGGCAGAACATTAATACTGAAATGGGATTAGGAAATAATGAAACATGACATTTGTTTTTATTTTTATAATTTATTATTAGGTTTACATTAAATCACAAGAATGAATCAGCACTTTTGACAATAAATGAACTTCAGCTCTCTATTTCAAATACTACGTTGCTTATTTTTAACGGCCACGATAATAAACAGAGAATAACAGTATTTTACTAATAACGATTGGTTTACTTCTCTTTATTGCTGATGGCATATATACATATACAGGAAGAAACCGATACCTCGATAAACGAGGAATAAGGGAAGTTATATATTGTATATAAGAATGAATTCTAACTATATAAATTCCATTCATTCTGAGTTTCTCCCAAATTATTAACTAGAGGCTTTAGGCTATGATGAAATTTTTACAACGACTTTCAACCTCCCTTATTCCTCTCTTAATGAGGTCTCGTTTTTTCCTGTAGGGTTAGGTTGAAAAGGAAAAAAATATGATTCAAATGCACAATTAAGATAAAATAGCAAAATTAATCTTTCAATCGAGTCTTAGATAAAATAAATTCAGTGCATTCAGAAAAAAAAAGCTATTTAAAAAACTAGACATGGAAGAAAGCGGATTTTGCATGCCAACATTTTTATCATTATGTGGAACTCGAAAATAGTTTTGAGAGTCTCTAACAGAAGGAAGTAGTAAAGCCACTCAATATGATAAAAGTCTGCATAGAGGAAAACTAAGAAACCTACGTAGGTCGGTCTGATTTGGGTTGACGTGAACTAAATAGAAATGAACCAAATCAGGACAGGATACTTTTTCTTTTCGTTTTACTAGTATTTTAAGGAATACCGTTTGATGAGTTTAGTATAGCCTTGAAACAGAGAAAAGTAGGAGGGAATCGAGAAATGCACCTTTGAGAGCTGACGTAATTCAGATTTGGTCGCTTTTATGAGCTTATGTCTCTCTGATGTCTAATTGTTTCTAATCAAATTTTATCGAAAAATTGTTTTACCACTAATGTTCTTACGCGAGACCGGAATTGAATCAATGGCTGCAGCGATGAAAAGTAGTTTGGGAACTACGCGTATACCAACTGTGACAGACCGAACAATCAATTCGTTTAATTAAAATGCATTAGAAAGACTGGACAAATTGTTTTTGCTTTTTCACTGCCCTTCTTGGTAGTATAGGGCCTATCCACAGGATTCTATTTTGAGTCATTTTTTCATATCTGCCCAGGTTTCCCATGTTCGTTTATTATCTTCCTTGATTTTGTTTGTGGCCTTCCTTTTCCAATCTTTCTATCAACTTATGGGCTCTACTTTAATGCCAGTGGGAATATGGCTCGTGTAGATTTATTGAGTGCTGGTTCACTTTCAGTTGGTTGCTATTGGCATATGGTACGTAAATTTGCAATAACTCTATGTTTTAATTCGTAGCCAGATTATCCTGAATAAAAACCTAAAGCATTTGTTTAGGAAAACTTGAATCCTGTCCATCTTTTCTGGGTAAGTATTGTTTCGTTTTAGCGTAGTGAAACTGAAAATTCTGAGTTGCATACGCCTCGCAATGCGTGAGGACTTTCAAGCTGCCAAAAGTCTTCTGAAAGTTATTGGTTATTTCTGGCTTTTGTTTTCATCTATCTTGCTTTTGTAAAAATGATAATACTAAACCATTTATTTCCACTATTCCATTATTGGATCGGTTACATATTAATTTTTGATTATTTTTATACGAACGCATTCAGTATTTGTTTTCAAATTCTGGTAACACTGAAGTTTTTGGTTTTCAGTTTCGACTATCATTATTTGACATTCGTAGCACATGTTCACTTTAAGAAGTCTTGTTTTTCGAATTTTTTGATCAAATAATGCCTCTTCGTACAATGTACATAAGTTTTGGTTTTTATTTTTTTTATACTAATATGATATCGTCGGGGCCTTGATATTTCCTTTTTTTTTCACCGTTCCATTATTGGAATATTAGTAAAATCTCTAAAGAGGGACAATTTATTTTACTCTATTATTTTATTTTTTATGCAGGCTTACGGTAAATGACATAATTCTGCATTTAGAAGAAAATGACGATGACTAGCTGCGATCATATGAAAAGGGTAAGCTTATGAATGAAAATTTGCTGGTTGATTCTATCGGATATCTTAATGGAGTCAGGAAATATACAGTCGACCTATTTAGCAGCTCGCTATAGAGGGAAATAAAAGTTGGAGAATTCTTTTAAGCTACCGATAGTTATGGATTTACCAATGATATGTTGGAATGTTCCCAATTATCAAAAAATAAAGGTCCGAATATCTAGGTAAAACACGATAAGATTGTGAATAGGCTCATAGGAGAGCTACTAATGATTTTGGAAAACTCCACTATGATTATTCATATTAAACAGATAATAACGAATATACTCCAAATTCAGAAAAAAATCCTTTGAGCTCGTTCCAGTTTCAACTTATTCCAAGATTCTTAAAGACCTGAAATGGTACCCATGCCTGGGCGAAAACTGTGTGTTAGTCGGACATAAGAAGCTCTTCCAGTGTACTTTAGGGGTTGGTTCCTAATATTTTCGCAAAGCTTCATAACAGACATGATAAATATAAACAATTTGGCCTGCACACTTATAGTGCGCTGTTGTTTGTTATTTTATGGATCAGGACCTTATGACATGTCACCATCACTGCAGAAATAGCCTCTATTCATGTAATTTTTGTAAAGATGCATTAATCTCCATTATAGGCTATATTTAACCAATAGGAAATGTTCAAAAATCGCAAATTATACCCAAAAAGAAAACTTGAAAAGTGCCATGATTTCTATTTTATATTTGCAATTGAAAATCTTCATTCGATCATGTAGAGCATGCGAAAAACCATCAAAGGTTTCTGCGATTTAACATTCAAAGGAGACGTCGTACATCGAAAGAATCTGATTAAGATCTTGTTTTCGACACATACCGTCTATCGTTGACGTCTCGATTAGGCAAAATGTTGTCTGCTGATCTGACGATAGCATTATTTTGCGATTCACATGAGTGTGTGATCTTTAAACGTTTCAACTAGCTTTTTGACTTATTTTCTCTGCTAGTCGTGCAACGACTCACTTTGCATATATTATGCTAAAATATTCTTCTGAAATTGTCCATTTCAGAGGGGTCTTGAAATTCCGAAAAGTGCGCGTGCTGCATATCATCAAAGACTGCACTATGGCCAAAGTAAATTCGCCAAGAGGTGTTAAAAGCTGCACTTATATGAGCATGTGTCATGAATAAACAATAGACCGATACGGTCGAGGTATAAAAATCAGAAACTTCGATTTATTTTTGATGAAGTTGTAGAGCAAGGAAGAGTAAAAAGGTATACTTGTGTGCTGCGGGTGTTGTAGTTGTGAGATACACACTGCATAGATGAGTTCCAATATTTTATTAATACTGTAATGGGAAATAGGAAATTTGAATCAATACGTTTATTCAAATTAACTAAATCCCCAAACGAGTAATTTTCTAGATAGTCAGAGGACGTACTATGTCAGTTGAAGTTGAATCGCTAATAAACGAATAAGGAAAAATTAAGTAAGAAGAACATACGAGATTATTACATCCAAATACTATATTCTGAGCTAACGTAACTACTCCCCATGATCATCAGTAAATTTCTCTTCACGATGGGATAAACCAGAAAGTGATCGGACGAAAGGACAAATCTTTCAATATCCATGTCGCACTGAAAAATTTTTAGGTGTCATCACATCTTGGATTGTTGCGTCTTTCACGCATGGTTTGTAAAAACTCATAGACCGTGGCTTAGGTCTCATCAAGTCAGGCTTATGTCACATTATTCTGAATTAAGACTTTTATTTTTCTCATGAAAATGCACAAAAATTAATTATGCTATTACACATTAGTTAGAAATTCCAAACATTTGAAAAGTTTAGACTGCAGGGATGAAATGCGACAAGAGGGTTACACCTTTGAAGAAGGCTAAAATGTATAAGAAAGGAAAATTCATTTTATCCGTAGAAAATAGATTTGATCCTGTGGGAGACTTTCGTTATTTTGTGTTAAACATTCGGTAATAATTCATCAAAGGATTCAATCCATAATATTTTAGAAATCGCTTAAAGTGGAATCGTAATTTTTCATATAACTGATTAAGCTATCTGTCACGCTTTCTTGATAGGAGTTTAATAGATACATCCAATGCATACGATTTTTTTTACCACTGTAGTCCATTAAAATTGAATGACAAATAAGTTCATCATCATGAAAGAATCCATGACAAAATGACACCACGGTTTTTCTAATTTGATAGTTCTCTAAGCTATCTATATGAATAATCATAATCAACATGAAGCCTCATCTGACATCCCAAACACTGAACGGAATAAATCAAAGTCTGAATTCAAAGTCATTTGAAATCTCGACGAAATTTGTATATTCCTAAACGCTAACCTCTACGTTAAAATATAGAGAATACAGGATGTGTGATAAGCCAAATTTAGCGTAGTGAAATTCTGGTTGTGTTAGTATCTGGTAGAGATGGCGTTTTTGGTTTACCACTAAAATGGCAGCAACACTAAATTTTAATGATAGTTAAAATCCAGGTTGCACTATCACTAAATGATTAGTGGTAGTCCAAATTTCTATCACTAAACGAATAGTGATAGTGCAGATTCTATGCATTATCACTAAACGATTAGTGGTAGTGTAAATACTTTTCACTATCAATGATTTATAATGAATTCGTGCATTGGTAGTGCAAACACCTTTCATTAGCACTGAACGACAATTTAAAGGTACGCATATGCAGCACTACACGTAGCTCGTACGATCAAAATTTGTGTTAACTGTTAACGCGTTGAGCCCGGTGCCGGAATTGCTGTCCTTTCCATTCAGTCCGCAGTGAGCGAATAATGCATAAAAACTTTAAAGAAAGAACAAATTTCCAGTAAATTTCTAGGAAAAAATTGAAGCTTCCCTACTTCATGTCGAGGCATCGTTGATTTTATATTGGATCGAAGTATTGCTAGGCTCAACGTGTTAACAGTTAACACTAATTTTAATCGTACGAACTACGCATAATGCTGCATAAGCGTACCATTAAATTGTCGTTCAGTGCTAATGAAAGGTGATTGCACTACCAATGCACGAATTCATTATAACTCATTGATAGTGAAAAGTATTTGCACTACCACTAATCGTTTAGTGATAATGCATAGAATCTGCACTACCACTATTTGCTGAGTGATATAGACAATAAAAATTTGCACTACACCTAGTCATTTAATGATAATGCAACCTGGATTTTAACTATCACAGAGGCTTCTAGTGATTTTGATATTATTAATGCACTGAAAATTTAATGCACTACGCACATCTCTGGTATCTGGTGCCGCTTTGGTATCTGGTGCTGCTGTAGTGAAAGCTCAGTACAAGCGTGTAGTAGAATTAATATAGAGAGCGGCGCAACAAGATATATGGTTGAAAATATTGCGCTTGCTTCCACCGAAAATGTTCTTAGTCACAGTCACTTACGAAAGAACCTCAGGAATTGCTCAGCTGTTACAAACGTAAACAAATCTCGGTGGAGCGGAGCTTACCAAAGGATATTTCATAGTTTTTTTATATTTATTTTCAATTTAATTTATTATAAATATGTGTGCAAAGTACATTTAATAATATTTCATAACTATACTTGACTGAAAAAAAGATTTTCCACGTCGTAGATTGGTATTTTCACGGAACACTTCATGCTGTAAATACATGAACATCACTTGAGAATTTATTACTTTAATATCAAAAGGATTTTGATTGCAGTCGTTACTTTATTTATAAATAATTTCTACCTAATTTCCTTTCACTTTTTACCTAATATAATAAGATTTAAATTAGGCAAAAACAGCGTATCTCTAGGTATCTCTTCAATATATTCTTCCCACTTTATGATCATCTGAAAAAAAAAGCCACGCTCATGCATACGAATTTTACAGCTATCAACACTTCCTGATTCTAAGCCTCTGACATATATAACATGGACTGCTTGATATTCTGTTTCATGTGAGCATAATTCATTGGATGTCAAAATGGTGCTTACGATGGTGCCAGCATTAAACAAATTATTGAAAGAAAGTTGAAAAGTGCGAAAAATGCTAAATCTTTGAAATTTCTGCTACACATATCTGAGGAATATATAACCTTTGCAAAAACACTGTTTTTCAGTAATAATACTAATGTTTAATTTAAAATCATTTATTTCGACGAAACCACTTATTTATTTGCTCCGATTGCAGTTCCCTCTCAGCTAGTACTTGGTCTTTAGACCGAAAGAGACTGCTATATAAAAGTGAGTCCATTTTCTGCAGCGTATTTCTGTGAACGTAGTCAGTCCATATTTACATGAAAGTGATAGCATCATTCAAAGAACTGTTCGAATGCATTGGTGGTAGTGGCATAGGAGAATTTATTGTCTATTAATCACCACACAAAAGCGTAATACATAGTGACACATTAAAGCATTTTTTTCTGTTAGGATAAAGAAGCGATGACGCCTCTAATGCTCGGTTAGATATGAAGAAATATTCGCTTTCACCAGTGTTCAGTCCACCGAAATGTCACGACATATCACCCCGATGTACTCTTAGCCCTGTTTCAACAATATTAACGATTCATAAAATAAACAAAGAGCACCACAAAGTATCGAGCTTCAAGTAAATAAACTACAGAATACTTATCTAAGAAAATTAATTGTTGTTGGATCATTACATCCATTGTCTTTTCGTGACATTTCCACCTCTTTGAAATTAGGTTACTGGAAGTTCAACAAAACATATAAAAATTTAAAATTTCGACAAGGTGAGGATGTACTCTGTCCTCTCCTGCAGCTTGCTTTACCTAAAAAATATCAAAAAAAGAAAGAAATTAATAAAAATAAGATAAAATCAAATGTTATCAAGTGACATTACTCCAATCAGCTGGTTTCGCCGCAGTCAGAATTCAAGCAAATAAGCATTGATAGGGCAACACCAAGAGGCGAGACAACATAACTGGTTGCAACAGCTATATAAAGCCGACGCTTCGCAGTAGATGACACCATTTTTGGCTCAGAGTTGATCTAATTCAGAGTATAATCTGAAAGTAAGAATCGTGTTCCTCCTCCTCCATACAGAAGTTAATTTTGTTTCAGAGCTTAATCTGAATATTGTCTCAACCTTACTATTAAGCCTTAATTCTCTCTGAATATTTCTTTGCTGTAATTTACCTAATTTCCATTTTCGACCTTACACGTTTCTGCACACTGCTACGCTTTTTTCAGCAACAAACGTTGCAGTATGCTACACTTGTTTTTAGCACTACCCGCTGCAATGTCTACACCTTTTCTAGCATTAAACGCTGCACCACGCTTTCATAGTTTCACAGAAACTTATTCTACTTACAGAAAATTTATTCTGCCTTTTTTAATTTTCAGGAGTGATATCGGCGAATACAATGACGTCATTTTGATCATTATTGAATTTATTTTGTATATTTTTTGGTAAACTGAATTAGCTACAAAGTGTTAAGTTAAAACTTTGAATTACTTTAATTTTGTAATATTAGTATCAGCAATTTTAGTATTGGAATAAATTTTATATTTGAAGTGGTAAAAGACTGAGTTATCCTTTAATCTTCACAAATGAAAATAAGCTGGCAGCTTTTCACCGCTTAGCAAGTTTTACTAATGCTACGGAAAAGATAAGTTTGTTGTCATACATCATGAACTGAGGTGTTAATGGGAACACTTTACAAGTGCGAAAAAAGCTGAAGCCTGCGGGTTAAATCTTTTCAAACTTATATTCAGTTTCAGTCCGGCTCCGAAAATTACTGAAATATCGCTTATATTTTGGATCTCTAAATTACGTTTTAGAACCGGATAAGTGTTTCCAATTTGAATTCCAACTATAATAAGTAAAGTACTTCTTACATTTTTTGTTTTGTTCTTTTGTGTCATTTTTATAACGTTTAAACAATAACTGAAGATCTTATGTACATGCATACATACGGAGTATTATTTTGGCGAATGTATCTGAAATATACAACTGAAACATGCAACATAAATTTAATAACATAACACTCATTCGTCGAAGTCATGCCATTACCTAAACGATACTCCTTCGCTCTACCACAATTTGCACTCTAGCCATTCCTACTTTTTCCTGTTCTTCTTTTTTATTTCTTGGCCCATTGAGTAATATGCAAAAAATAATGACACCACTCAGCTTTCTCTGTTTGGGGAATATGCTTTCTTAAAAACATGCCTGCAAACTTTATTCGTGCAGTGGCATCCAAAAAGTTTACGAATAAAACAACATCGGCCCCGAAGTTCATTCATATACATTCAGCTGTTGTTGTCACCTAAGTGCGGAAAAAAACGTTCGTTCAATGAGAGCTGTAGGTTTTGAATGCCAAGTACTTATGTTTTTACGTGTGCTTGCTGGTTCACATAGGTAAAACATCTGCATATTGGAGTTTCAGGATAAGGAAAAATTTTGAATGCTGTCCTTTGTATTTCACGAGGACAATGTTCTTTTATCATGTTGGTGTGCGGTTAATGCCCTACTTCAAACAAGATTGTATTTTTAGATTGTGGGTTCAATGCACTTAAGATATTCAGTTCAAGTTGCTTGCAATTTTAAAATCTGGAAATTTTTTTTAATAATACTAACAGAAAAATAAAGGACAGTCTTAAGCGCTAGATAGAATGAGCGCTACGCATATTTTACGCGCCGCAAAATGAGTTTGAATCAATGGTTTTCATATATAGCTAGAGCCAATGTAAGCCACGTCCTTTTGGGGCGCCGTAAAGATTGATCAAACTTTAAACTTTGCGCTGCGCTGTTTTTTTTTTACGTTTCTTCCTTGTTTCATTTTCAGAGAACAAATGAAATCATTGACAAGTTTAAGATAAGAAATTTCACTTTTTTGGTAATAGTTTTTTAATAAACTTTTAGGGCAAGAATACCTGCTTTAATTATCATACTTAATTTTATTTTATTCATTTTTAAATACTTTTCACAATTTCACAGAAATAATCAACACACCTTAGATAGTTCGACCTATTAAGTGTAAAAAAAAAACGGGTGGCTCTCATTGTATCATAAACGCCACAAAGCGGCGCCGCAAAAAAAAAAACGCATGGCGTCATTGTATCTAGGCCTATAGACTTCAGAAGCTCAGAGTTACTCACAGTTGGCTCTTAGAAAAACAGAGTTCTCTGTATAAAATAGCAGGCTGATTTGTAATTTATTTTCGTACATATTGCACCATCTCATCTCTCGAGGCACAGTTGGTGAAAACGGTAGCTTTCTAGTACTTTCAGCTTACTTCATGATCTTCCAATTGATATGGCTTTAGTTAAAGTGATTCCCCTCCAAGCTCTGTGTTCTATATAACATGTTCTTTACCGATTCCAGTCTAGTGACAGCCTTGTGATATTGATGTTATTGCATCCAATTGTTCGTTCCATCTAATTCTAATTCATGCTCCTAATTCTACGTCAATTTTATTTTAACGTAACCATATAAGAGTTTGGCAGAAATGACAATTAAAAAGCATTACAAACGACGTACATATTATAGTATATGGTATTTGTCCGCGTTCCTTTATACACCATCGTCGTTTAGCTCTTTTTATACCCTAGATAAAATCTATAGGATATACTAAGTTTGGCAATTCATTTGTAACACCTAGAAATAATGATGGTAGAGCAAATTGGATTGTTTTTTGATGTCCGTCCGTCCGTTTATCCGACTGTCCGTTCGTCCAATCGCACGATAACTCGAAAATGCGTTCACTTAGAGGGCTGAAGTTTTGACACGGGGTTTTTTTGTTTTTTTTTTTTAAGTTATAAGTTCGAAAATGGGCCAAATCGGACAACTCCTTCGTAGGGTTGGCATACAAAAAATTTGTTTTTTCTACATATTAGAGCACTGCCTGAGAATGCGTCGTCGTAGAGAGCTGAAATTTGGTACTTGGTGTTTGTATAGCAAGAGTAAATAAAATTTCAAAAATGAACTAAATCGGGTAATCCTTTCATGATGTTGTCATATAAAATTTTTGGTGTTTTACGTATACTGTGAAAACGATCAGTTCTAGAAGGTTTTAATGTACTGAAAATTTCTTCAGAATGTGAAATCCTATGAAATCGGTTATGATTATTTTTACTGTCCGAAGAACTGTTTTAGAAATATATGTGAAATACCACTTCATAAGTCATACGTGCACAGAGAGTTGACCATACAAAATTACATACGGGCATTCATCTGTGGTATCATAAGAATTGTTCTCAGACCAATTCTAGCTTTCTTACTTGTTACTTCGCAGTTCCGCGTTTGGCACTCCATTTTTAGGATTCAAAGTACACACTTTCTTGAAAAGCTCCACAAACGGAGTATTTTTGATTGCACAGCCCCACGTTTCAGAACTATATATACACTGAGAAAAATAAATTGAAATTTACTACTTTTTAAGTAGTAAAAAAATGACCCTTTATTTCCTAATTTTACATAACCCTGGAGTAAATTACTAATAAGATGCATGTAATATTAACGAGATCAGGCAATTTTAAGTCGAAATAATTTAAAGTAATATAATTACGTTTACATTAAATATAAATCACGTAATTTTGTCCACACTTTGAGATGCTGTGTACATTTATACCGTGAATTCAGTAAATTTTATGTATATTTAAAATTTAAGAAGCGACGGCATTCAATATAAACGTGAAGTGAGTGAGAAAGGTTCATTCTTGCAGTGACTTTGGTGTCGCGCGGAAACGTTTGATAACTACTTATTTTGCTTCTTTAATCTAAATTGTCGGGTTTTAAATAAGTGTTATTGTAATTCCAGCTTTAGCAAACTGCAGAAAGCAAGGAGAAAAAGATACATTATTGTGTTATTCTTTATTACAGATCGGAGCAAATATGGAAAGCATAAGTTGTCCTTCGCAAACTCCCTGGTTCGGTATTGTAGGTAAAATCAAAACAATCATTGTTTGTAATGTATATATATTTAAAAATACTTTAATTTTTAGAAAGTGGCGGCTTGAACATATTTTATGTGTTTTCTGATTAGGAAATAATTAATTCGAGCTCTACAAATTTTCAGGAGGCCTTGTATCAAATAATAGCACTGCATTATATATATAAGATCCAATATCCTAATTCTTTATCTTTAACTTTAGAATTTATTGAAAAGTATTTCTTTAAACATTACACAGCAATAAGTCGAGGCGAAAAAAAAAGTCTTAATTCAAAATCAAAAATTTTAAATTTTATATTGTCATTGAATAAACTCATTTAGCTGTAAGTTTTTAAGTACAAACGGTCCCTTCACTTACGGTCAAGCTCCGTTCCTTAGAAAGTGACTTAAGTCGAATAATGGTCGACAAAAATATATATAAAGCCATACTTTGTGGACTTTGGTTTTTCTATAAAGGCTTTTGTGTAATGTGCACTAATTATTTTTTTTTTTAATATTTTGTTTTTGTTAATCTTTTAATAAATAAATAAAAGGAAAAAGGATAAGACTTGAAATAATAAGCAAAGAAATTTATAAAGTATCTATTTTTCAACTATTTTTTGTTACATTTCAGGCATCGATTTGCTTCCTTTGCCAAATAAGCTTTTGAGGGAATTTTTCTCCAAAATAGTCTTGTTTCATCAAAATTTTTTATTTGTTGGGAGACGTTATTTCCTTTTTTAACTATGCCTTCTAACATTTTTGGAAAATTCTTTACCGGTAGGGAGACCCCTGGAATGAACGAACAGGACTCTAGAATTACAGACCTGTAAACTGGCTTATCGCAGATTAGGAGAACTAACCACATGTGCGATTTAAAGACAGCTATAGCCCAAAATATGACCTAAGTTGACAGAAACTGCTAAGAATCGCAACGTCCAGAGCGCTTGCAAGCTCGACACAAAGACTTCTGAAGAAGCTGTATGGACGAGGAAGAGTTTAAGAGCGTTCAAAACCTGCTGTGTAAATGCTCTAACCCTCCCAAGCGTATAGGAGGAATACGCTTGGTAGCTACTTTTTTTTTGCGAATTGGGGTAATTAGCAGACAAGGATCTGGGGAAGGAAGTTAAGAGACTATAATTTTGGATATAAATCCGTCAATTTTTTCATTAAAGAGGGAAAATTACATGATTAAAACTTATTTCCTTGCACTATTCCAAGTGCAATTTTACTTGTTAATCAATTGATTTGCGCGTTAAATAGGGAGAATTACATATTTAGAACTTATTTCCTTGCACTATTCCAGGTGCAATTTTACTTGTTAATCAATTGATTTGCGCATTAAAGAAGAAGAATTACATATTTAAAGCTTATTTCCTTACACTATTTAATATGGCAATTTTATATATTTTTTTGGTAAATCCTATTACAGAACATTTGGGAATAATACATATCGAAACTTACTTTACTATTTTGAATGTAGGCAACAAAAATGCCTACATTCGAAGTAGTATTTTTTTTCTCAGTGTATAATAACACAGATTGTCTTGATTGAGATCTCTTCCGAGTTTCATATTGGGGCTAGCACCAAAAATGGGCCTCGGGATTTGTTCTAGAAGCCGATATGGGAGGTGCTGCTACACCGTAAAAAATATCTATTGAAAATTCCGCTACTATAATAGGCAACAAATTGCCAACAATGGTAGCGGAAATTTACACAACTTTATGCGCACTGCATAACCTTATGTAAAGCAATTTCGCACTGTATGTAATTTTACATCGTTTATGTATTTTTCAATTTCCGATGTAAAATGCGATATGTAAAATTACATCATGCTGTGGAACTAAGTTACATAAATTGTATGTTATTTTACATTGTTTACCCATTTTTCAATTTCCGATGTAAAACGGGATATATAAAGTTACATCATGCTGTGGAACTAAGTTACATAAGTTTAATGTGATTTGACATTATTTATGACTTCTTCAATTCCGTATGTGAAGTACACAATATGTGAATTTACCAAAATTTATGAAATTTATTTCAATTGCCAATGTAATGTTTCGTCCGGAAATTAATAAATTACATACATAAACAAGTGAAAAATATTTGTAGGTATGCAGTATTTCCATGATTGAGTTTTTTTTTAGCGAAATTCAATTATAAAAATACTGCGTATCTAAAACTATTTTTTGATTTTTAAAAGGTTTTTAAGGTAACTGTTAGGATCGAAACTAGTAAAATTTTTTTACATGTTTTATGATTATTAATCCATCACCAACTGCACTCCACAAAATCAAACTATACACTGATCGGCGACCACATACTGATACAATTTCTCGTACAATGATTCATAGCGTAGCATAGCAACACATCCTGATAAACGTATGAGCATGAACAGAGTACTGAAGGAAAGAATAGAGATAAATTCATTACTTATGTTTTATTGAAATTTCCTTTTTATATATGGGGAATTCAATGCAAATTACAGTATTGTATGGAATTTCAGGCAAATTTACAGTACGATACAAAAGTTTTGTATGATTAAATGTAAAATCACAGTACTGTATGTAATTTTGCACAAATTGACAGTACGATACAAAATGTTTGTGTAATTAAATGTAAAATCACATAAATTATCTAAAAAATTATTTACTTTACTTATTTTTCCAATTAAAAATAGGAAGTTTGCAGATTACGTAAAAAGTATTTAATTTCTTAATGATTATGTGTATATACATACATTTTAAGTGGTAGTGACTATTATAACCATAGTAATTTTCTACAAAGTTAGTTCATGATTTTTTACGGTGTAGTAGAGGAAATATCATCTAATGGACAGGAAAGTATGGTACAGAGAACACAATACTCTCTCTTCTCGCTCTGTCTTTTCAATAGAAGTGTACGTCATGAATTTACAGTGATAGGTTTCCAGCTGGCTTTATGTTTTTGATCGGGTTACTTAAATGAAGGAGGTTTTTTTTGGAAAATTTCTTTGTGGTATACACCGATTGTTGTGTTGAAAAATATTTAATTTTTTATTTAATTCCTTGACGTTTTGGGACCAAGTGCGGTCCTTCGTCAGGAGCTCTATATACATAACAATTTTACATATCAGTTATAATTTTTAAAAAATTGAAATACCTTTTTCTGTTTGTCGTATAGATGTTTTTTTAAAGAAAATAATAAATAACAAATGAACGAAATGAAAACAAATTACAATAAAATACAAATACATTATTAATAAATTAAAAGAAAGACTAAGAACAAAAAGACAATTAACTAGGTACAATGACATTGTGTAACTGAGCGGTTGTTGACTAGAAATTGTTAGAATAATATAACTAATAGCACTAATACTACGGTTTTAATATTTTCAGTATGGCTTTGTAATCTTTATTTATTAGGTCTGTGTCCTGTGTTAAACTTGTAACTGTTTTTGTTAATCTATATGTGGCATGTGTTTTTAAGGTCACGTTTTTTCTATTATTTTCCATGTCAATTATTTTTGTGTTGTCGAAGGAAAAATACATGCACTGTTTCTTTTTCATGGGATGCTAGAGCTGATCGTGGTGCTTGTCTATTACAATATGATTTATGTTGTGATAATCTGGTTTTAAGCTTTTTTGATGTTTGTCCAATGTGTTCAGTTTGTAGCTCTCGCATTTCACCTTGTATTCAACGCTGCTTTATTCTGAGTGGATATCGGATCCTGTTGTTTAGTTTAGATATTGGCTTGAGGGTTATTTTTATGCGATTATTTTGGTTTTAATAATTTTCGCTAATTTTACGAATAAAAGATATGTGAATGGGATTGATGTGTAAATAGGTTTAGTATTATCCAATCTTATTGCGTTGTTTGGGATGTGTGTCAGATTGTAGAAATGGTTGTTCCTTATTGATCTTTATATTATTTTGTGGATTACATGCGATGGATATTTATTTTTTGTTAATATATCTGTAACGATTGTTATGGTTTTTGTGAAAATTTGTTGTGCCTGATTTTGAAAGCGATAGTTTGGGCTGTATTTATTTTAGTGTTATCCGGGTAGTTTTAGTAATAATTTAAAATCCTATTAGAGCTACACGGTTTGCAATACCAGTCTGTTATGTTCTGTATGTTCTTATTTCTTGTTCTATGTAATCGCATGTCAAGAACCGGGATGCTATTATTAATTTCTTTTTCTATTGTAAATTTAAATCGATGGTGTATATTATTGAACCTATTGGCAAAATTAACTTCTGAGTGCTTGGGTATAGCGTAGATGCTGTCGTCCACATATTTTCTTAGAAATGTTGGTGCTATTTCCATTTTCTTTGTTTCATCAATTATATATATTAAATGGCGTTAGATCCATTTCTGCCAAGATATCTGAGATCGGGTTACCCATCGCTAGAGCGTACTTTTATTTGTAGATTTTTTTATTGTATGAGAAGTAGTTACATTCCATCACACAGAAGATGACTATTTCTTTAAAGAGATCTTTGTCTATTGGTGTCAAGGTTTCTATAGTTAACCAGTTCATTGCGGTTGTTTTAACTATCGTAAATCGTTTTCTGCAAAATGTTGCTTGAGCTTTTGATTGTTTATATTACAGGTCTCATTGATAATGGACCAGCAAATGCTTGTGTTTCTTAGTTCAGAGATAATTTTCAGTCGGTCATAATCCAGAATCGGTTGGCTATACACTCATTCTTATACCAGGAGATTTTTTATTAATGTATCTGCACTAACTTGGAAATTTTAATGCCACAAATTTGTTACAAAGTATTGTAGCATGGGTATGCGTTTCCCATTTTTATTTAACTTTTATGATGAAAGGATACTTTACATTCTAAGCTTACCCTTACAATTATAGTTATTGTACGGCACAGCATGTCGGCTTGTACAAAACTGTGAGGACGTATAGCCCAAAAAACCACACAATTTTTGTATTGAGCATAAGCCATACGGCACTATACCCATTGAAATTAATTCTTCTGTTGGAAGCTCGTTCATTTTAGGCACATACCATATACATACAAAAACTAAAACGACGTAAGAAGAAGTCTTCAGACTCATTGTATACAAAAAGCAGTCCAGGTGTCAACTTCAAGTATTCAGTCTGAACGACTTACCTACTTTGTTCAAAGATTTATACAGTAATACCTTTTACCGCAAGGAAACTATTAAAGAGTGCTTTTGAAATCAAAGAATGTGTTCCACTTAAGTCTTGAGGTGTTTATATATCACAACCGGCAACAAAAGTTACCTTTGCTTTGAAATATCATCAGAAAACCTCTTTAAAACTACAAGGAGCTTGGTAATGGTTCGCTGCGCCTCGCCGGGTACTCACAATGTGTTTACAAATTGTGTGACAATATTTGGCACAAATAAAACCACAAAATCTTGTAAGAAAAAGGAAACTTAACAAATTCCTAAAATGGATATGAGAAACGTGTCTCCATTTACCATCGAAATAACCATAGGGGAGTCCAACCAATGTCTGTTTATCGATTATTCTTTTTTTTTTTTTCATAATAGGGTGTAGCTCACACATATTTAATGTTTCTTCATATTCCTGAGGTTTCATCAGAATAATATTTACCGGACTGCCCAACAGATTATCAGGATTTACAATATTGTGACCGATAAATTTCTTATTGGTAATTGGCTTTATGATGTATTGCATGCTAATGGGTCGAAATTAAGTGATTCGTATGCAACTGTGGGTTCATGTCTTGCTTTCAATCGGAAAACGACAAACACAAATTTTCGGGTCAACTTATTAGTTTATAGCGCTTTGAGGTAGCCAGTAGAAAATGACGTGCCCTACATATAAACAAATTGCGGTGGATTAAAATGTCTGAAAATGATAAATAAACTGATTCGGTTCTTCGATCGAATTTTTCACTTTATGGTTTTATGAAAAAGGACTTTTTCTCTTAGGTTCTTTCAGTATCAGTTGCAAAACTAAGAAAAATTCTTCTGAAATAGTAGTGCATGAGCATCCAAATTCAGTTCACTCTAGTATTTCTCAGTAAATATGGCTAATGTCATAATTTTTCTCATCCAAGTACTTCTTGATCTTACTGCTGGACGGGTTCCCAGCAGGTTTGCAATGTTATTTTAGACATATTGTGTGGCTCATCTATTTCCATTTCCTTCATTCATTTCAGCGTCGATTATGTCATAATTGAAACGTCTGCATAATTCTTTTGTTTTGGATCCGGTCACGCAACAAATTTTTGACACCTATTTACAAACGTTTTCATACAGCTCATTATGAATTCGGTCACTTTTTACGATTTGTACATTCATATATCAATGATGATATGACTAATGCTAATAGAAACTAAAGGCTCGTTATTTGAAAATTTTTAGATTGTCAAGACTGTTGTGGTTTCCGAGTATCTTTCGAGTATCTCCCGGAATAAGCGTTGTTAAATAAATGGCGAAGCCAATTGAGGCTTTGCACCTATTTATTTAACGTACAAGTTGTTGTTCAATAAATGGTGAAGCCAAATAAGGCTTTGCACCTATTTATTAAATGTTCAACTTGTTGTTGCCTGAAGAATAGGCGAAGCCAAGTAAGGCTTTGCACCTATTTAATTATAGAAGACCTGGTTGGAGATTGATCAATAGGCGAAGCCGAATAAGGCTTTGCACCTATTTAATCGCTGAAGACTTCTTTAAAACTTAACTCTAGGCGAAGCCAAATAAGGCTTTGCACCTATTTTAATTAGAAAGACTTCTTTACGACTGAACTCTATGTACTTTATTCTGTACTATATTTATACAAAAACTGTCTTACTCTAAGACTACTAATACTACACAGAATAATGTATAAAATACCTCCGACCCAGCACTTTATTTATTTAGCATATAATTCATACAAAGTGTAAGTCGGAAGTATTTCATTAACAACTATTACTTAATTTTACTACTTACGGAAGTATGCAAGTCACGGCACTCGTTGCTTTTTATAAATTTATACATATATCTTACCCAATCTATGTTGCGGGCTTTCAACTCATTGTTTATTTTAATTTCTTTCCTACTCGAATTACACTCAGTACTTTGCGGCTTATTACAAAACAATTTAGTTACTTACAAACATATGTACTACCTCTGGTGCAAGGTCGTCGTATTTCAACGTGCGAATTCTTGCGCCCAGCGGTATTATCACATCATTCACTGAAATAATTGAGGTAGATCAGTGATGATTAATTATGTATGTACGTATACTGTTTGTTTTTACATGCAGTGAAAACTGATGTAGGTATGTAGGTATACCGTTTGTTTTTACATGCAGTGAAAACTGATGTAGGTATGTAGGTATACCATGCCGTAAACTTTTCGTTTTATTTCCTGATCGGAATACGTGAAATGTTTAATGTACTGATGTAGGTAGGTAGGTAGGTAATTGATATTTTTAGATTTTGAGTTTTTCTGTATGTAACAAATCTCCCCCTTGTAAAAAAAAATGTGTTATTCTTTGAAGAGGAATAACGCATTAAAACATGATGAAAGGGTTTTATGTTATTGGCAGTTTGTTATTGATTTTATATGTATAAATTATGTCGAACTCCGGGACAAGCATACGGTTAGGACGTTAAGACTAATAAGTACAAGTTTATCTATGTAATAAATTAAATTAAGGTTAGGAATACGTTACAATATTTCTTATATTAGTACAATAAAGTTATAATATTTGATAGTTTGTTTGGCACACATTAAAAATTTCACATTGTAATTGTTTTTTCTTTTCTTTTAATATAGGGCACGGTTAATCATATTGTTTATACATATTTGTGTGTACATATTTTTCTTTATTTCAAGTATTGATAATCGGATTGCTTTCATATATTCTTCTTAATTAATTTTATTAATTATATATATTTGTTTTTTTTTTTTTAAATGTTTATACATAAAGTATTTTTCTTAATTAATTTTCTAATATTATTATACATTTATAGGTATGTTGGTTTTTAAGTTGGTCTCTTTTATAAATTAACATTTTTAGTTTCTATTATTGTACACATAGATATTATTTTTAATTCTAATTTATGTGTATATATGTATATATTTTTACAATTATACATACTCGTATGTATGTTTTTATCTTTAATTATAATATACGTATAGGTATAAATCTTTGAAAAAAGGAAAAATTTTTTTTTGAAGAATTATATATCAAACAAGGCAGGTATTTCTTATTATTTCTGGTATTTCTATAAATTTATATTCAATGATTAATTAAACTACTTGTAAATTGCGGGGTCTTTTAATTGAATCTAGTTCAAAATTGGTTAAGGATGGTGGAAGTGGTGGTGGTGGAGGTATTGGTAAATTGTGTCTACTATTTGTCTGTGGAGACGAAATATTTTGTGATTTAATTGAACCTTTAAATTCAGAACGAGCGATTTGAGGAGCAATGCGTTCTTTGTTTGTTGTGTATTACAAACTGTTGTGATCTTGAGTGTTTATTTTATTAAAAATATGGAGAAGAAAATTGGTGCTGCTTTTCACAAATTGATGGCCTTGGCTAAATCGACTATCCAGCCGGAGAGTAATATTGAAGGTATGCCCTTATATCGAGTGGACCAGCCAATTGAGCCGTACGTGCCTTAGGGGCTGCCTGGGACCTCTCAAGAAGTGCCGGCTTACGTACCTGGACCTAGGAGGCTGACTTTAGAAGAATATCGCAGGAGGACTACGAAGAATTGCGGAGATCAGCCAGATATGGCAAAGAAAACCAAGTCGACCGGAGGAGGTAGGCGTGTTAGGCTAAGCCGAGAGTTACATTATTTCCGGCTTAGGGCTAGTCTAGCCGCTACAACCGAGGAGCGTGCTCAGTATGAGGATTTGGCCAAAGGAAAATTGAAGGAACTTAACGCCTTCAAAAGGGATAAAAAGAGAAATTCTAAAAGAAACAAACAAAAAAAAAAATATGTCTAAATTATAAAATAAATGATTAGTTATATATTTACCATTTTTATCCCTAATAGGTAGGTTGAGGGGTATTGTTTCTCTGCATGAGAAGTTCTTCTATTGAATTTTTGAATAGGTGCCTACTATTGCTGCATGGGAATTGCAAATATATATATATATATATATATATATATATTTATATATATATATATATATATATATATATATTTATATATATATATATTTTTTTTTTGACCATTACTCATGGAATGGTTTTAATCTGTTGTTATGTACTGTTACTCGTCGTTTACCGATTTGAATAACAGTATTAACAGGGGTAAAAACTTTTACCACGAGATATGGACCTAGCCATATCTGGGAAAGCTTGTGTTTTTTGGCCGGATTTTTCAGTAAAACTTTATCACCTGGTTGGAATGTTACCGGGCGTGAGTGTTTATCGTAATAAAGTTTTGACTTTTCCTTGGCGTTGAGCAGATTTTTCCGGGCGATAGCATATGTTTTTTGTAATTTGTACCTAAGAATGTGGTAGTAACTTTCGTGGTTGTAAATGGGCTCTGGTTCTCTTTTCAGATTTGATGGTACATCCGCTGTAAACCCGAACAGACAATCCATTGGAGTGAGCTTAGTGCCGTCATGTGTGCTATTATTGTATACGAAAGCCGCGGTTCTCAGGAATCGATCCCAAACCTTTGGATTTTCGGACACAATAGCTCTTAAATACTCCACTAGAGGTCTGTGGGTTCGTTCAAGTGCGCCATTGGATTGCGGATGATAAGCGGAAGTCTGTAATTTTTTTATTTTTAGAAGTTTACAGACACGTTTGAAAAGATCGCTTAAAAAGTTAGATCCTTGGTCAGTTACTACCTTTTTAGGAATTCGATAACGAGTAATTATCTCATCGAAGAATATTCCTGCTACCGTTTCTGCTTCGCCATTCGGCATGGCATAACAATCTACGAATTTCGTAAGATTGTCTTGGAATGTCAATATGTACTTGTTTCCGGAGTGGGTTTCTTCAAGTGGTCCTACTATATCTAAATAGACTTTCTCGAAGGGCATTTGGGCAGTATCTGTTATGATCATTGGCATACGGTATTCCGGGCTAGCCTTCATTTTTTGGCATTTGGAACATTTCCGAATATATCTCTTAATAGAACTGAGCATATTCTTCCATTTATATTTTCTTTTTATTTTTTTGTACGTTTTAATGACTCCTTGGTGACCACCAAATGCCGAGTCATGATAGTCCTTTAGAATTATTTGAATTTCCTCGGGGTCTGTGATAATTTCAGGAAATTTACTTTGAGAATTTATATAACTATTGCTCGGAGATAATTCGCCGTGTTCAGATGTATTACTTCCAGATTGGTTGTTTGTAGTTGATTTGTGTTTCATTGAGTCATTTTGGGGGCTCCCTGAACTTTCTTGAATTCTCTGGGGAGTTTTGTGAATTATTTCCTCAATTTCTGTTTCCCTAGCTTGAGCTCGTGTAACAGCATGGCAATGTGCTGGTTTGGACTTCGGTGTAGGCGAAGAACTAGTATCTTCATCGTCTATGTCGGAATCGACACGGTGATGTACCTGGGCCTCTACCATGATCGAACTGGGGCTTGTCTGTTTCAGCTGGGCAGGTATTCGACTAAGCGCGTCTGCATTAGTGTTATATTTGCCAGGCTTATATTCAATCTTGTAGTCAAATTCCGAGAGTTTATGGTGAAACCTTACTAATCTCGAAGTCGGATCTTTTACATTGAATACGCCTTTTAAGGGCTTATGATCTGTGTAAACCGTGAAGGTTCTACCCTGTAAATAACACCTGAAGTTCCTGGCGGCCCATACAATAGCGAGCAACTCTTTTTCTATTGTGGAGTATTTTTGTTCCGCCTTATTTAAACTTCTACTTGCATATGCTATTGGCTTGTCTTTGCCTATTATCCCTTGAGATAAAACAGCTCCCAATGCTTCGTTGCTAGCGTCTGTCGTTAGATTGAAAGGTTTGGTGAAATCTGGGTAGGTGAGTAGAGGAGGATTAACAAGAGAAGTTTTAATTTCATTGAAAGCGTCTTGGCATTTTTGTGTCCAATTAAATTTGACGTCTTTCCGTAAGAGATTTGTTAGTGGCCTGACTATTTTTGAAAAGTTTGGAATGAACTTGCGATAGTAGTTGGCCAGTCCAAGAAATGATTGAGTTTGTCTCACCGTTCGGGGTTGAGGAAAATTTTGAACGCAACTTGTTTTACTGGGATCTGGAAGTGCTCCTTCGTTTGAGCATTTGTGTCCAAGGTAGATCACTTCTCTGCGAAGGAACTGACACTTTTCGGGTTGTAATTTAAGATTATGGGCTCGAAGTCTGTCGAATACCTTAGCCAATTTCTCGTTGTGATCTTGTAAATTTTTTCCATATATTACAATATCATCGAGATAGACAAAGCACTCTAATCCTTGGAGACCCGTTAGAATGTAATTCATTAAGCGCTGAAAGGTCGCAGGTGCGCCTTTCAGTCCAAATGGCATTCTCTTAAATTCATAATGCCCGTAAGCAGTACTAAATGCAGTTTTCGGTCTATCCCTTGGGTCAACCAGTACTTGATGGTATCCACTTGCAAGGTCAAGTGTGGTAAAATACCGTGAATGCCCAAGTTGATCCAGTATATCCTCTATCCTGGGTAGTGGAAAGGCATCCCCTATAGATTTCTCGTTGACTTTACGGAAATCTACTACTACGCGCCAACGTTTATTGCCGTCAGGCCCGGCTTTCTTGGGGACTACAAGTAACGGAGAATTCCATGGGCTTTTGCTTATTTGAATGATGTCATTCTCTAGCATCTCTTTTATTTGTTCATTAATAACAGACCGATGTGTTTCTGGAAGTCTGTACATTTTTTGATTTATTGGTGGTTGATTATGCAGTATAGGTATGGTGTGTTTTATAGTACTAGTGCACGTTAGTTTATCTCCCTTTAAGTAGAAGAGGTCATTATACTTATAACATAGCTCAAGAATTGACTTTTCTTCTTCGTGATTTAAATTTTCTTCCAACAGTAATTCTTTACGTAAAGCCGCAAGTCTGTCTTGATTAGAGCTTTTAGTATGGTTTACGTTTACTGAATATGGATTGGAAATGAAATTTGTCTAATCACTTTTGAAGTTGTAGTAGCTATTGTTTTGTGCACGAGGGAAAGGTGGACCACCTTTATTCTGAAAACTTTGGGAATTACTGACGTCCAAAGGTAAATAGAGAGGCTGTAGGTTATAGTAATTAAGTGGAACTAGCGTAAGCGTTAAGTTCTTCAGGAATACTGGTTCTGTGTTTACGTTCAGAACGGATAACGGTATAAAACTTTTATTCGGACTAACTAAGCAATTTGCGACAAATACTCCTTCTCCTATCTCCTGAGACATACAGATCATTTCTTGATCCAATTGTAATGGTATGCTCAGTACGATTTGAGATCGAGGAGGTATTTTATTAGGTCGCTGAAGCTCTACTTCAAATTGCCTACTTTCGTCTTCATTCTTGTTTTTCAAGGTACTCGAAATTTCTTCTATTTGAGGTAAGAAATTTTTGCTATTGGGTGCCATTGAAGTGGTAGCAGAAGATTTAAATTGCTCCTCTATTTGATCCCTTGGTATTTCCTCCCCATCTTCTGTGGATGTTTCGAGAGGTACCGTGAACTCAATAGGATTGGTTTCCGTGCGAGGAAACCGGAGTAATTTGTTAGGGCCTTCTATATTGCAATTTTTTGCAAGAAAGTCATTACCTAACAGCCCATCGTGAGAGAGTTGGGCGTTATCTTCTACAACCTGTAGATGGCATGGGATACTGCGGCTTAGTAAAAAGTTGCCTTGGCAGCTACCCAATGTTTCTCCATCTCCAAATGGAGTTTTCAGAGTGACCTTTTGACTTTGTTCTATACGTTCTGGCGTATCAAGTGCTTCCTGTTTTATAAGACTTACTTCAGCTCCAGTGTCCACTATCAGCCGAACGGCTGCGTTTTTGCTTATATCTAATGGCAAATCTACTATCGAAATGTTTTCCCTTTTTCGGGAGTTTTTCTTTTGAGAGGACCCTGAAGTAGTATGATAAGTTTTCTTTAATGTCGAGCCGGGGACTTTTCGGTCGACAGTGTGTCGTTTCCCGAATTTGCAGTTTCCCATCGTTGTTTCTGCCGACAGGTGGACACGGTATGGCCCCTTCTGCTACAAAAACTACACATCTCTTGTCCATAATTAATTCTAGGTTCGCGATCTGAAGTGCCCCATTGAAAACTGTTTTTTGGATTTGCTCGCTCAGGTGGTGCCTTAACATTTTGTCGACAATATTGGACATCATGTCCTTTCGTTCTGCAGTTTATACAGAAAGGGGTGTTTTTGCGTTTTATGCACTCGTCATACGTGTGCCCCTTGTAGTTGCAATAGCTGCAGGTAATCTTGTTTAACAGTAATTTCTGTTTTTCGTCTCTTCTTTCTCCTGTATGATGAAAGGTAGAATTCTGGTATGGAGGTGGACTTCCTAAAGATTTTCTTGTTGAGCTGACTTGGGTCGAGTGCCAATTATCCGGTGAGTTTCTGCCAGTATTAAAGGATACTGAAGCTAATTTTGTCGGCTCCTGCGTGGGAGGTATATGGAACTCAGTCTTTATGTTAGGTTTTCCTAGCTCATTTGTGTAAAGGTATGGAGCAACAGTCTCGTGAATAGGATGACTATAAGCATTAGCATAATTTGTGGAATTATGCCTTAAAAAGTTGTCCATTGGAAAATAGCTTGTGGGATTATGAATGGCGGGTTGTGGATTATAAAAGAGGCTGTGTTGTAATCGTTCCATGTCTAGTGCCTTTTGGATGAGTTGGTCTACCGAATCTTCATTTAAAGTAAGTAAATAGGCACTTAGATGCGGATTATTAGCACCACTCTTCACTGAAGCCATAGCAAAATCTTCTATTTGTCGCTTCACCATATTGAAATTTTCAGCACCATATTTACTCTGTGCTGCCTCATTACATTGTAACAATAGGCATTTTAGCCTAGTTGTGAAGGAGTTAAATGACTCATGCGGGTATTGTCGGCAAGTGATTAATCTATTTATCAGCTCATGGTAAGTCTCACGAGGTAAGTAATTACGATAAAGTAATTGTTCAACCTCTGCAAATGTTGTGAGTGAGCTAGATGCGATTAGCTGGTATGCATTTCCTCTCAATCTAGTGGGAAAAATCTGCATAAAAGCTTGCTTTTCCTCCTCTTCTAGGCACTGTTGTACTTGTTTGCAACAGCCAATAAAGGTTTGCAATTCTGTGAGAATTTGGGGACTAAATTCTCCAGAAAACAAGGGCACCATTTGTGCTGTCAGTTTAACTACTTTTTCATAATTCACTGGCATTTTGGCTGGTTGGTTTGGTTGCTTTCTCTGGGGAATATCTGGAGTATCGTTATTAGAAGTAGGCGAGGTTAATGATTTTTCTGTGATTAGGGCGTTTAAGCTATTTCTTCTTACTAGAAAATTAATTAGGCTGTGCCTTCTGAAACGTTTACCTGAGCGATGCTCACGATACCAGTTTACGGAAGGTCGACTTTGGGATGAATTACACTCTACACTTGGGCTATCTGGAGGACTGGTATTATCAAATGATAATGAATTTATTACCGTCTCAAAGGTAGAGCATGAAGAACTACGGCCAGTTTTAGGCATGAAAGCAAAATCATTCGAGTTAGAGAGAATAGAGGAGAACAGGGAATAAGTAGTTTTATCAAAGAAGTTTAATTAATTTAATCAAAGCAAAAAATTTTCCCGAATATGTGAAAGCTGCCTTGTTTTAGTCTTTTTTCTATTATTAATGAGGAATAACAGTTTTGCCTCTTTTTAACTTACTTAAGAAAGATTGTTGTCGTTTCAGTCAGCTTCGTTTAGCCGTACTCTTTGTTGTGTATTATTTATTCTTAAATGGAAGTCGTATTCTCCAAGTTGGGGACTTCTTATCTTCTTAGGCTGGGTTCTATCGCCAGATTCCACGGTAAGTAGCTCGTATAACTCGTAGGTTGGAGAATCAAGGTTTTTCAAGTGTATGTAGATTGACCAACTTCCTTGATCCTACCGGCTGCGCCAAAATTGTTGTGGTTTCCGAGTATCTTTCGAGTATCTCCCGGAATAAGCGTTGTTAAATAAATGGCGAAGCCAATTGAGGCTTTGCACCTATTTATTTAACGTACAAGTTGTTGTTCAATAAATGGCGAAGCCAAATAAGGCTTTGCACCTATTTATTAAATGTTCAACTTGTTGTTGCCTGAAGAATAGGCGAAGCCAAGTAAGGCTTTGCACCTATTTAATTATAGAAGACCTGGTTGGAGATTGATCAATAGGCGAAGCCGAATAAGGCTTTGCACCTATTTAATCGCTGAAGACTTCTTTAAAACTTAACTCTAGGCGAAGCCAAATAAGGCTTTGCACCTATTTTAATTAGAAAGACTTCTTTACGACTGAACTCTATGTACTTTATTCTGTACTATATTTATACAAAAACTGTCTTACTCTAAGACTACTAATACTACACAGAATAATGTATAAAATACCTCCGACCCAGCACTTTATTTATTTAGCATATAATTCATACAAAGTGTAAGTCGGAAGTATTTCATTAACAACTATTACTTAATTTTACTACTTACGGAAGTATGCAAGTCACGGCACTCGTTGCTTTTTATAAATTTATACATATATCTTACCCAATCTATGTTGCGGGCTTTCAACTCATTATTTATTTTAATTTCTTTCCTACTCGAATTACACTCAGTACTTTGCGGCTTATTACAAAACAATTTAGTTACTTACAAACATATGTTCTACCTCTGGTGCAAGGTCGTCGTATTTCAACGTGCGAATTCTTGCGCCCAGCGGTATTATCACATCATTCACTGAAATAATTGAGGTAGATCAGTGATGATTAATTATGTATGTACGTATACTGTTTGTTTTTACATGCAGTGAAAACTGATGTAGGTATGTAGGTATACCGTTTGTTTTTACATGCAGTGAAAACTGATGTAGGTATGTAGGTATACCATGCCGTAAACTTTTCGTTTTATTTCCTGATCGGAATACGTGAAATGTTTAATGTACTGATGTAGGTAGGTAGGTAGGTAATTGATATTTTTAGATTTTGAGTTTTTCTGTATGTAACAAGACTAATCCACTGACGTGTACATAAATAGACTGCTCGTTGAACCAAAAATGCATTAAAACAAATGGCACCACTTTCATGTTCCTGTCTCTTTGTGTGAGAGCATAATTTCCCACTGAACTGTAACGATTCAGCGGTATTTCCAACCAAAACAGCCTTGTAAAAAACACTTCCTTCGCCTTATAATTAAAATTTAACAATAAAAATAGCCCCAAATAATTTTGTGGTAAATGCTATAAATCCCACTGACATATGCATATATAAGTAAATTCCCAAATATTTTAAAAGGTTTCTTTAAGACTTTCTTGGAAAACTCCGGTTAAATTATATATATAAATTTTATTAAATTATATATATATTATATGATAAGTAAGATCGATCAGCCGGTGAACCTCCGCTCGGTATTTGTATATAATTGGAGCATTGTCCAGATTTACAAGATTACTCTTAGTGATATGTTCTGTGATTTCATTGTTTGCTGATTCACTCGTTTTTTATAACTTTTATAATTATTAATTTCTTTTGACCATTATTTTTTGACTAGTAATTTGTGATTTTATCCGTTTTATTTATTTATTATTTTTTAATGTACTTAGTGTTTACAGTGTTTTTTGTTGTTTGATTTTTGATTCATGGCCTGATGATGGACCAAACCTAGGTCCGAAACGTTGCACTTTCACATCTAAAATAAAGACAAAAAAACAAAAAACATAAAAGGAGACATCGTGTTTTAATTCTTTTTTGTTTTGTTTTATTTAACCGGAGTTTTCCAAGAAAATCTTAAAGAAACCTTTTGAAATAACACCCCGGAAAGAAACGACCAATTGTCAAATAATTTAAATACAGCGCCAGTCAGAGCATACTTTTTGAAATCAAAACTGGTGCCATATGAAACAGGAAATCAGTCAGTCTATTTATATACATGTAAGTGGACTACTCCTTTCCCAGAATAATCCCGCTTAAACATCAATTCGTGTAAAACTATTTGTTTTTTTGCTTATGTGGCATTACTTACTTACTACTACTTTATTTGAACAGGATTTTATATAATCGAAACTCCGGAGTCTTGCAATTATGGTGTTGAATTGCGCTGCGCTGTGCTGCAGAAACACCGGAGTTTGTGTCTGGAAAAGGATTTTTTAAGCAAGTTTAATAGTTTTACTAATAAATTATAGTGTTAAATAATATAAAAGTGAAATATTTATAAAAATAAACAGCCATGCAAAAAAATTTAACATTTCACAATGCCGGTTAGTTTGGTTACAATTGAATTGTGACAATTGCATTAAATTATCATAGGCAACGCCAAGAAATATTACCTGAAAATGAGGGGTTGCTAACAATTTGTTTATTTTACATAGCAATTTGGATTATAAAAAATGTCCCCCTTCAAAATGTCACGATTTTATTACTGCCATGATGAAACGAATACAGACACAGCACACTAATACATTTCGCCGAGTGGCTTAGGTTGTCGCCCGATATGCCGTTTCTTTATTAGTTATTTATTCAATGGTGAAACGTGCTATTCCTTATTGTCTGTTGTCTATGTCGCTTAAATTAAAATTTTGCTCATCCGACACCTATTCGGAATAATCCTCGAATAGAAATTATATCCCCACCAAATCTCGGATAAAATATTACACCGGCATAATACAATGGATTAAATGTCAAACAATCTTGGTTGGTTTGGTATTTATGCAATACACACGAATATGGATTATTTTGATTGGTGTTTACGGCCCTGAATAACGGTAAAATTTCTCATTGATGTTTTTAATCTGACAGTTGTTACCGTCGCAGGTGATTAGTTAAGACGACTAGATTTATTATCCTGTCTTTATCTTACGCCGCGTTTTATTTGAATGGCATTATCAATGAAGTTGTGTTGATTTTTCTCTCTACGGACCTCATTCAATCTCACGTAAAAATGAGGACTTGCATGCTCCATTGTTCAAATTTTGTTCTGAATTGTCGTCATGGCTAAGCCAGTTAGTTATCATTTTGGCAATAAGTACGACAAAAGAGTAAATGTCAAAATATGCGGCAAGAGAAATGAACTTTTTTACTCCTTCTTTTGTGCTTTTTTTCTTCTCAGCAAGCCTTGCATTACGTGGAATGATAATGAACTGAAAATGACACTTTGCATTACAAATACAAAAATATTATGTCGAATTTAAGCTCGTGTAATGCTCAAAGCACTATAGAATATCCGTTTATCATATCTTAAAAAAAAAATCACAACGTCTGAAGCAGTTGACTAAATTATCGAACTTTTAGGTGTATATTCTGAAGTTTATGTACTGAAAATTCATTTAGTTCTTTTGGCGGTTAATGAAAAGGTGAAATCAATATGAGCTTTGATAAATATAGAAGTACGAAATATTTGTTGCGAAATGTCAAAATATGTAGCAAAAATATACGCGTATGGTACAAAAAAAAAATCAGAATCAATACTGGTGCAAAAGTAAAACTACCAAAATATTCAATGAAAATTAAAACATGAAATTAAGAGAATTTTCTTGAAAGTTGTCAAAAGAGCCTAGTTAGGACCACAATACAATATTTTCATGTTATAGCAAGTGAGGGACATTTTAAGGAAGACCCCAAAAGCGTTAACATATGTTTACTACTTCAGGCGTTGACAGCCGCTGGATTATCTAATTATGTGATCATTTCCTGCGATACAGGTTTAGTAATTGAAGCTGGTATCACTAAATTAGAGATCGCCACTACCATTAATGCTTTAGGCATATCCATATGTCGTTTCCATAATTCGAAATTGTGCTCATTGACGTCACTGTAGAAATTAAGTAAAACTAGAAATTAGCGCAATTTTAGAGAGTATTTTTAAAATTAAATTTGAAATGTGTTTTCAATAAAATTTTATGATTGAGCGTGGTTGTCAATTCACATCCAATATGAGATGAGATTTAAGAAATTTCTTTCCAGAGGAAAACTTTATGTTTTACATTTAGTTGTACACAGATAATTATTTAGAACCCCTCTAAAATGAAATTAGAAACTCAACATGGTTTTTACAGAGCTGTAGTAAGAGAGTCTTTAGACCTGAGATTTCCAGTAATCTTTCTGTCTGTCGTTTTCAATGAGGAGCTGAAAATATTTTCGATTGATTTTTTCACATCAAAATGGCAGCCATAAAGGAAAAGCACTCCATATCCAGGAATTTCTTTTCATATTTTAAGGTTCCCCTTTCATCTCAGTTAAATCAGACATCTTATCAGATGCTAGATATGGCCTGATTGCCTTCAATACAAGATTTTATTTCCAAGGCTTTTTGTTGTGAGGATTTTTGTCAAATCCTCTTGGCATTGTAGAAATTACCAAAAAAATCGTCCTTTTTCCGGAAATATTTTCCCTTTGCCATTTTTATTGTAAAATTGAAGTATCTGTAGATGTAGAGTAGATTTTTATTGATGGAGTGCTTGTTATATGACATAGGTACATACATACATAGTTCAATTTGAAGTTTTATATATACGGATATTTTAGCTGTATATACTGACAGGATTAATATTGATTACACATCGATGAATATCATCAATATCAATATCATGAAGTAGTATATCTCATAGAAAATCGAAAATTCAGATATAAATAGCTTCATATATATTCATAAAAGTACCTAATTAACAATATTATGAAGTAAGATGTCATTACAAAAGAAAATTAAATCACCGTACCTACCTATGTATATCATGTTCGTGCAAAACGAAATTTCTTTCTCTCCCAATATACACGGTCTAACTCCACTTTGTGAAATTTCCGAAATGATCAAAGAAAAACAATTGGGTTACTGCGGGACCTTGCGTTATGCCAAAAACTGTTTGGCAAGGGGGATGCAAAATTCATCGTTAGGATGGTTTAGGGGGCTTATGATTTTGGATATTTATACAGAACGAAAAATCATCAAACTCGTCACTGTTATCAGAGTCCTCTAACTAGCTGTTTACAATCTTTTATTTAAATTTTTATGAATTTTCCCTGGTAAGGTTTTATTATTTATTATATTATTATTATTCTTTATTATATTATTATTATTATTATTGACGTGTACCACTTTTTTGTACAAATACTGATGAGTTAAAATAACTGACAAAAGTCCTTCAAATAAGATCCATGAAGTATACTGCTATTAAGATTTTCTTTTTTTAATTATATAATACAAAATTACTCTTGGTCAATCAGGATGGATTGGTACAGATTAGAACCATTTAGTATAATTTTATATCTGTAAATAAGCCAAGCTGTATAGCGCAGCATGATAGAAAGGAGACAAGAAAGGGATTAGAAGATACGAGGAGAGTGGCGAACCTGCTGATTTATATCACTCTTAAATCTGCGTAGATTACATGCCTGAGAAAAGGCAGAAGATGATAGACATTCGCACAATTCGGGATAAAAAGCATCACGGAGTTTTACTGTAAGGTCCAAAGTAAATTTAAGTGTATAAATATAGTGCAATTTGTATGAAAAATCAGAGATAATTTTGAAGTTCAGGTGTTTAATACTTGACCTAACTGAGAGCTACTTTATCTTCGAAATGGAAAAAACTAAAGGTAGTAATAATTGCCTGCCATACAGTAAGTTTTTCAGCTCGTACCTAGAGCGCGTTCATAAAGTAGGCTGCAGCCGACTATGGTAGCTGTAAATGTGCCTATCGTTGTTCGGAAATGCAATAGCCAGATTTTAGACTTGACTAAATGACAGTTCCTGGCATTAGGAAAATCATTATAGCCGATCCCGTAGCGGGCTGCAGCCGGTACCGACTAGAGCGTGGTACCCAGCATAGCTCACTAACACGAAAGCTTTACATTTGACATTTTTGTTTGCCGCTATTTTTTAATTGCGAAAAAGTGAATAAATATTATTGAAATAAAGGAAAATGTTACCATTTATATGAATGAGCTTGGGGAGTAAGCAGGTAATAATTTGTTTTTTGAGTACACATATGTATAGTAACATAGATGGTACAAGAACTAGGTGTCGCCTGGCATACTAGAGCAGAGTTTACAGATTGTGAAATGGGTACTGCATTCTTGAATGGACCATAACATATTTTAAAGCATGCCGAACGCAATTGTTTTTATAATAGCAGTTCTGTATACATTTTATATTCTTCCTCAACACTTCAGATGCAAAAAACTATGAATCACTCGACATATACATCATTTCAAATGTTGTGGTCCATTCCAGAAGGGACCACCCAATAACATAAATTTTGTATACTTTTTTGGTACTGTATGCGACATCTAGTTCTTGTGGCATCTATGATAGAAAATAAAATCTTCTATTTGCAGGAAATATAACTCGTACGCGTATAGACGAAGACATTGCTGAACCTATTGACCTTATATGGACAGAAGAAGGCTACGAAGTGAATGGCGAGGTATATTCAATTCTTAATGAAGGAGCGAGGCGGTAAGTTAAAGCTACAATTTAGTTTATAAAGTTGATAAATATATCTTCTGAAGAATGATCCGACGAATGCGGCAGCGCCTGGAGCTACAATGCTGCTCAAAGTGTAACAAACTGCCACTGAAAATCGTCCAAAATCAAGTGATAATGGAAATATAGGTGATCTGAGGTGAGTTGAAATATTCTGATACAAATCATTCCACAAACCCCACTTCTGACGGTGGATATCGCGCTAAATTTTATGCAATTCCATGCAAAATTAAAAAAATTTACCAAAATTTATGCATCACAAAAATTCAAGAACGGGTTGCATGTACGTAGGTAGGTACATTTGTGGGATCAAATGAAAAGTAACTTTCGGAGATTTCATTCGTTGTATAATTGACGAAATGAATGGAGTTTAGTGGCTGTTAGACGTTGGTTAGGAAGCTTAAACGGATAACTATCATCTGAACTATACATCAGGTTTATAGTTTGTATAACAAGGAAGTTACGAAGTGTTTCATGGAAATGTGGCATATTTTCTTTCCATAACTGAAACTTTCATCGGGTCCAAAGGAAGGGGAGGGGGTGGGTTATAGAATGATTTTTTATTAGCTTAATTCAAGTAATCCGTGTGGTAAACCGGCAGATCTGAGATCGAAAAAAAAATACTAATATTAAATATTATTTCAGTTAGAAACAGTGGAGTGAGCGGAAAATAAAGTACATGTTGGTATCGTACAAAAAGCATGAAGAGTTAAGAAGGGTACCTCATTAAGGAATGATAGCGTATGGGAGAAATTAACTCAGAGCATGAAAGACAGTTCTTTCAAATTGACAGGTCGCCAATGTAAGTTTTAGTTTCAAAAATTTAAACAAAACTTTACACGCATCCGGGGTAACAACAGGAAGACTGGCGCAGCTCTCAAAACGTGGTCATTACTGGACGATTTTGAGGAAATATTTGGTATAGACCGTAATGTTAAGCCTTCAGCAGTCGCTGTCTCGCTAACTTACACTCCATTGCGAGAAGTGCCAAAAGACACACAAGAGTATGAGCGCGATGAAAATGACGAAGATACTGTTGCACTAGGACCAGCGACTAGCCATAAAAACCAATAGGGGAGCGTTTACTCCAGCACTTGACTGAAGCCAGTCAAGAGAGAATAAAGAAAAGAGAGAAAAGTGATGAGGAAAAAGAGTCTTTCGTAAGGAACAAATTCGCGTCCAAAAGGAAGTCGCTGAAGTCATGAAACATGCTACCCCAGCAATGCGAGATGCCACGAAGGACACAATAGGACACAATAGGCTATGATTTCCTTTCTGCCAATATTTTTGTACTGTGTAAGTTTAGGTTAAGTCTACATTTTTGAAGATTTATTTTATTTTTATTTTGTTAAATTTTAGTAATCATGTTCCTATACCTCACTATCATAGCCTAGACGTAGACGCTGCTAGCATGCATCACTTTTCGTGGATACGGGTTACTTGAGGGGAGGAATATAGACTTAACTATATTTCTCCCCCTGAGTATCTCTCATCCACGGAAAGTGATGCAAAGTGATGAAAAGTGAAGCATGCCAGAAGCGTGTACGTTGAATTTTGGGCTTGTGCCTGATCTGGATTAAATTAAATTTTGGAAATGGAATTAAAAACGCCAGTTTGGTAGAATTCTAGTTTGTTTATTAAGTTCCCAGTTAAGTGTTTTGTTCGTTCTTTCTATTACCAAAACGATAGATACGGTTACTGGTTGCACTAATAGGAGCAGGTGACAGTGTTTAAGTTAAATAGGATTCTCTCGAATCTTCTGTTTATCAAAGGCAAATATTGTGCGTCACACAACATGCCAAAAAAATGCAGGATTAGTTTCAACACGATTGATGCCCACTTATCGCAGTCTTCTCCAACGCCCAAAAAGTAGCCCGAAACTCCTTTCTATAAGTTGTCGAAAACAAAAAAAAATCCTTCTTGAACACATATAAGTTTAACCCGGTAAAAAATCCTATAGAGTAATCGCTATCTTTATTGTATTAATAGTATAAACGCTGGAGTAATTGAAATTATATTAAACTTTAAATAACAAGCAGCGCCTTTTTAATTTTTCAAGCCGAACCTCAGGACGTTTCACAAAACGAGGCCACGTGAGCCTACAGTAGGCGCTAAAGCCAAAGGAATTTAATGAATTCATCATTAAGTCTCCCTTCGTTAAGAGCACGTATCTCTCGAAGCAACGGTGAGGGCTTTGCATCGCATAATACAAGTTCGGTTAAAATTTGCATTATTTTACGATCCTCGCTTCCTGACAACCTGAAATTAAGGTTTCTTTTAGTGGGAGTACTCCTGGTTTGGGAATGGAGTGGCCACGACATCACCGACTAGTTTAATAACGCTTTCTTCGGGAGCTCCGATTACGTGGAAAAATTTAGTTCGTTGTTGAGAATCATCGATAACGAAAACTGTGTTTCAATCTTGAGGAACCCCAATTCCGGACTGTTTCTCCAAAATAGTATTTTTTTATTGCAATCTCGTATCTACTGACAGCGATTGGGGTACTTCATGTGGTGAAGTCGCAGCTGACACAAGTGGCTGGCTACTTTCATTAGTGTTGCATCCAATACTGGACAATCCGTATGGCGATCACCAACGCTTGTTCATAATAATAACGCCAAAACGAGGAGAGGAGAAAGGAACTCCGAGTTTTTCGAAAAGGTTCACAATATCTATTATGTAACTATCGAAATACTATGCTATATTTGAATTGTTAAATTAAATATAATGGTACAGATTAGAGGGGAACGTAAGGTTCACAATACCAATTACGTTTTTATAATATACTATAATAGATTTAAATAATTCATGTACTGTAATATATTTAATATAGAAGGTATTTTAAAATGTGGATATACTATATGAACCTCCAATATGAGGAAATATTTTGAAAGTTACGATATTAAAAGTCACACGCATATATATATAGGTATGTCTATATAAAGTAAGGACAAAGATAAGGCACCTCAAACCTGATGGTTTCTTTGGTTAAGGTTTTCTTGAAAATTCTTCAATTCCTCTTGAATTCTCCCATTAATCAGGTCCAGAAAAAGTGTTTTAATAAGAGTTACTGTAGCTATCACCGTAGCCGTGGTAACTATCCCCACAGCAGTGGTAGCTATCACCGTAGCCGTGGTTCCTTGCGTAAATGGTTTGCTAGTTGTTGTTTCTTTTCTTGGTAAGTGTAATTTCACTTGGTTGACACTGCTTAAGCGATTGATGTTGAGATGTAGATTTTGATTGTAGATGTTGACGTTTTAACGGAGGACATGTATCATCAAATTTTATTTACTGTTCCGTCACATTTTAGTGGCTAGTTTTGTTGATAGATTAACCAGAATTGTGATTGCTGTTGTATAGCTTTTGGTTGTGACCAACAGGATATACGCTACCAAGTGGTCGTTGCCCTGCTGATAAGGTTGATTTTTATGTCGGTACCAAAATATACACCAAATTGCTGCTGTTGTTATTTGGAGCTTTCACTTGGCCACCAGAACAAACGCTAGAGAATATTTACTGCTGTTTCTGATTAGGTGGATTTTGGTGCGGTTTGCTCAATCACTTCGGGGTAACCAATGTAGTGTTGCTTGTTTTAAGTACTACTTTTGGGAAGAAAAATTTATTTATTATCTTCTTTAAAATTAATAGAATAAAATGGGGAGATCCTTTACTGCAGAATTACAACATTTATATCGTTTAAACTAATTTAAATAACATTAAAATTCTAAACAGTGAAATGTAATTATTTTTCCTCTGGCTCCTCAAAAAGCAATTGTTTTTCTCAACGGCTTCTCGTCTTTTTACATATTGAGTGAACCTACTAGAAATAGCCCCTTTGAAATACTCAAAGTATTTCAAAATCATTCGTTACACCGCCACAAGCCTCTGCCGCATTCACAATGCAGAGTTGAGTAGAGTAGCGTAGAGTAGCAAATGGTATCCTTTTTTCTCATGCAGTAGTGCATGTGGCTATCTTTTGTTTGCGCAGTAGCGCAGAGAGGAGCTGCATGAAAATAGTTTCTATTCTAACTTCACGTTGGCATTTCCGAAAGCTTACAAACTGGAATTTCAAACTACTAACATGTAGATGGCGTGTATTCTTTTTATCATAACTGACATGTTTTAATGTTATTTTATGATTTAATATTTTTTATGAATGCTAATAAAAAACAAGAGGTATTTTTTACAAATTCATTATTTAAAACCCAAAAATTTATTTAGTTTCTATCTAGTTTCAAAGCAAAATGATGTTGTAATAGGTGTCTCCTTTTTCGAATTTATTATTTTGAGAACGATAAGCATATTACATTTGCACTTTGTTATATTAATTTCAAAGTACGTTGTTGATTTGGTGTTGTTATGGCGATTTATTACGTTTAATTTCAAAGTTTGAAATTCACTCTGCGCTGTATTGTGAACAGCTATGCTCTGGACGCAAAGCTCACCCTGATCTACTCTGAATTGTGAATGCGGCATAAGAATTTAAAAAAATCGAAATAAATAATACCAATAAGTAAGCATTTATTTCTCTCAAGAGTGACAAAATCAGTTGGCATTATTTGTTATTATTTTGTCAACATGCGGTCAAAGTCTATATAAAAAACCCTTAAATCGCTGCTGTGTGAAATTGTAGAAACTAAATTATGTCACTGCATTGTAGTGACAACAACATGTGCACTTCATTCCTTAAGAGAACAAAAACGAACACTTGATTATGTTCTTGTACATTTAATAACTCCAATATATCACGTTACTAGTATGAGCATACATATCAACATATATCCATGATAAACCTTATCTAAGGACGAACATTTATGACCTGTTTGTCTGCATTGTACACTTTCTCAAAATTCAGTTCTATTGCTGCCCGTCCAACTTTAGAAGATCTTCTCATACGTTATGTGTTAATTCATTACTGCATATCCTTGCGGTATATACCCGCCACATGTTTTATGCATTAATCAACATATCTTCCCGTTTGTCATTGAATAACAACTACGTATCCAAAGCAGAGCATATGAAATTTGTAGTACATAATGTATAACATCGTCTGATCAATTGTGACAAGGATTCCAGACTTTCAAGACTCTACAATAACTAAGACTCATTTGTCTACGATACAAATCATAGTCATGATGACATGACATATGTAGAAGCCAAGAGAAATCTGATTAAAATCCGGGCAAACTGAACGAATAAATTTTCTGTTGGCTTCTTGTTTCTGGAGGTGGAAAATTACATGAACATGCGTCAGTCAGCACACATGTAGACAGACGCCATGTAACAAGATATCGGTTAACGTTTTTTTTTAATTTTATTTTATTTTGAATGATTAAGGTTTCATGGTAGTGTGTATGAAACGGGATAACAAGTCGGACAGGAAGTGAAGTATAATTTTATTACGTTTGCAAAGCAAATAGCTAATATAGGAACAGAAAGGTTACGTTAAGAGAAATAGAAATAATGCATCAGGAATGAAAATTATCAAAAAATAGATAGTAGGAACAACCCTAAAAATTGGCGGAATAGTAGCATTACAAAAATTCATAAAACCGAGGATCAAACTCTGGAAAAAAAACTCACTCCAGAAAGGTCATCACACTGGATAAAACAATCAGAATGTAGACTGTTGGCTTTTATAAGGACAATTGTTAATTCGATGCTAATGAAACTCCAAGTATGAAATTTTTCACAATTTTGGAATGTTCAACATTTACAATATATGTATACATTATATTCCGAAATTCTGGAACTTGTCTAGAATACATACTATTACTGCTCATATTTATACCAGTTAATAAAGAATTATGCTTATTGCAGGCTTACTTCCAAGACTTTCTGGAGATAACAGTAAGTCTCGCAGTAGAAAATAGTCAAGCTGGTTTGCTCGTGTATAAACTAGATCAAACTAGACTAACTCTACATACATAAATAACTATAGTTCGAATTGTAGTATACGAGTAACTACTTCACGTGCCCAGTATGTCTTTTTCTAGATGTAGAATATTCGTATTTTGAGACTTTCTTTCAATCACTAACTCATAAGGTATTACCCACGTAGGCTATATAGAGCAATTACCAGTCAGTGTGCATGTGCAGTCACTGAGTAGTAAAGTAGCTAAGCAGCTGTTAAAAGTGGACTGGATAAAGGAGTACAAAGACTTTCAGAATGAAACACTGATATTTTTATGTTAAGCAGATTAGATGTATTTCTCGAAGCCGAGTTGTGCTGTCTGACTAGACATTTCGCCACCTCGTTGCAAATGAAATTAGATACCAAGGCAGGTGTAACGTCCGCCCGCCACGAGGTATTCATATTTAGGCTAAGTATTGATGTGTTTCTTTTCTAGAAATAATGAAATAAGTAAAAAACGAGTTTTCGAGCAAAACTGACGCCAAGCCGCAGGAAAAAGTAGAAAATTAACTTTTCTCAGATTTTTTGATTGGGACATTTCTCTTGAATATTCTTTCTCTTCATGAATCAAATCACTGATTACCTCTGATTGATCATACTGAAATATATCGGTGATTGTCTGCGAATAAAATCTGAGTCCACCTCTGTGTGCGAAGGAAAGTTTATTTTCTACTTTTTCATGCAGCTTGGCCTCAGTTTTGTTTGAAAACTCGTTTTTTACCTATTTTATTTTCTGCCTTTTTCACGTTAACTAAATTGTTATTACGTGCTGCATATTTTAAAACAATTTTATGTCGGCTGAAAAGACAGCGCTTTTTAGCTGTATTTCAACTTGATCCCATATAACATGAATTTTCCCGATTTTCCATGTTTTCTACAGACTTTTCCTATTACTATGAAATTTTAAAAAAAATTTACATGAATTTTCCTCGATTTTTCATGCAAGTTTTCATGATTGTTGAAGAGAAAGTATTGATCCCAGTAGGACGGAAAAAAAATGATTCCGTATAGCTTATAATACTTTTTTGTCAGAAAATTTTCCGGAAAAGTTCGAAAATTCCAGAAATTTTCGGAAAATTTTCCAGAAAAATTGGAAAATTCTGCAAATTTTCCTGAAACAGATTTATCACTAATCATATCGATGAAAAATTTTCCGATGATTTTCCCGCTTTTCCGGGTTTTGCATGGAGTTCTCCACAAAAGCAACTTTATGCAACTCATTTCGCTCTACAACTTTGTTTTAGGTTGCAAAACGCTCAAACGCTTCCTTGGTCGGAAAAACTCCGGAAAAGCGTTTTACATGAATTTTCCTCGATTTTTTCTGCAAGTTTTCACCATTGTCGGAGAGAAAGTAATGATGCCAGTTGATAGGAAACTTGATCCTACATAATTGAGCACACTTTTTTACCGGAAAAGTCGGAAAATTCCGGAAAATTTTTTCGGAAAAATCGAAAACTGCATTTTTCCTTAAACAGATTTATCACTAATCAAATTTGTACCAAATTTTCAAATGATTTTTCCAATTTTCCGGGTTTTCCAAGGAAATTTCCGGTCCAAATTTTGATAGATTCAATTGCCACGGGACATGAATCTGTGTGCCAAATTTCAGCTCGCTGTGATTATGAAAAGTGTGTCTACGAGAGTGTCGAAAATAGTAAAAAAGAAATATATAAATATACAGACAGACAAATTCCTATACGAGTTAAAGGGACGGGCTTGCCGCAAAAATAGGTATGACATTAAGATTGTGGAAGAATGCGTAGTTTATTGGTGTACCGCTTAATTTCACCATTTTTATATTTAAGCATGACGACTTGAGTGATGCTGTCTGTTTCGGGATAGATTTCTATTACCCTTGCTAGCATCGGAGGTAAGTAGTCATCATTGATTAGATCAAGATCATTATGTTATGGAGTTGGCTGTAATTCTTTCCATTTTCGCTTTTATTGAAGATGATGGAGGTAGTCTTTGCATGGCTTGCATTAGTTTCCAACGAGAAACACTAGTTAGTGAACAGTCAAGCATAGATGGTCATGGTACCATCAGTGGAGCACTTCCCATTAAGAAATGTCCTCGTGTAAGTACAGTCAGATCCTCAGGATCATCAGTGAGAGGACATAACGGTCTTGAGTTGAGGCAAGCCTCAACTTGAGCGAGAAGAGTTGTTATTTATTCAAAAGCTAAAATGATGATCCTATGTTGCGACGAAGGTGGTGCTTCATTGGTTTAACCCTCGCCAGCCAAAGTCCACCAACATGAGAAAAGGAGGGTGGTATGAAATGCGAAGTTGTATGGTCTTGATCTAGAGCCCCACGAATAGGTTGTTCAAAAAATTGTAGAGCTTCTTGAAACTCCTTAGTAAGTGAAGTCGCAGCACCAACAAAAGTTTGTTCCGTTGTCACTGTAAATCTGACTGCATCGACCTCGACGTGCCAGGAAACAACGTAAAGCAGCAATCTTCCGAAATGAGTTGTGTTACTAACTCAATCGATTTCCAATTTTGGAAAATATATAAATACGGCTAGTTCTGACCCCTCTATATTTCAAGGGTGTAACGCTGAACGGCCCGACATAATCAACTCCGGTATTATCAAAAGCTTTTAAAGGAGTGATTCTAGATGCTGGGAGGTCATATATGATTTGATTATGGTTGTAAGCTCGATAGCGTATACATCTTATACATTGATGAATGAGGCTCGTACCATATTCCTGGCGAAGATAATCTAGTACTCTAATCTTATATATTGCAACGTTAGTTGAGCTCCACAATGCAAGGTTTTCCTATGTGCCTCTTGAATAATAAGTGCCATGAAATAAGTATCTGAAGGAAGTATGATAGGATGAGCCTCAAAGTATGAGGTAAATGCGTGTTGTAGTCGTCCTCCAACACGTAACACTTGGTTAAGTATAGTTTACTTAAGCGAAGTTACTGTCCCAAGTAACCTCGTTTTCAGTCCTTCACCTCATCTCGACATACCCACCAGTTTACTTGCGCCAGTACGAAAACTCACTCCAACTTTTTAGAGAAGTGGAACCTGGGAAATAATCAAACTGAGTACATTTTCTGCAACTGGTATATTTTTTGATTTCAGTAACCTTTAATAATATCAGCTGGTGTGGAACTTGTAAAAAGTCAATACACTTGTGTTTGCGCTTTTATACAAAGGAGTGCTTTTTATTTTTCAATAAAAAATTTCGTAAATTTTAAAGATAATTACATAAGCAAAAATATTATTCCTTAGCAATCAATATGCCAAGAACGTACTCGCACTTTCTTTCTTCTTAGAATTTTGTCTCCGAAATTGCCCTTAATTACATTGTTGCACAATTTATGACCTTTTCAATATGTAATTTTGCACTTGAAACCATTTTCTCTCAAAAATGAATATCTTCACATTTCACAAGTTCCACGCCAGATGATATTATAAATGACTGCACACATCAGAACGTGTACCAATTGAAGAAAATTTACTCAATTTGACTATTTCTCAGGTTCCACTTCCCTAAAAAGTTGAACTGAGTGAAACTCGTTTTCGTACTGGCGCAAGTAAACTGTTGGGTATGTCAAGAGGAGATGAAGGACTGAAAACGAGGTTACGTGGGACAGTGACTTCGCTGGTATAAACTATACTTTAGCATAAAGCATAGGATTCAGAGACAAAAGTTTGCTTTTACGTGGTAAAGGAAATTCTGCAGTTATCTTTCAAATTTAGTCTGAGGAAGCTAGATTTTGGAAGTGTTTAATCCAAAAAGTAGGTGAAAGAGCTGCGATAGTTGGCCTAAGACTTAGTTTGCAATTGTGGACACCAGACACCATGCTGTAACATTCATTAACTTTTGTAAGGATGAATATTTTGTCAGACGATCCCATGGTTTAGCTATTTGAGTAGCATGACTAGATACCTTTTCGTTTCTTTCTAGCACCTCATCAGAAATTTTATTTGCTGTTTCAATGAGCCATTTAGTAGAGTGCATAGCAAGCATGCATGGTACCATAAAGAATATGTTTTCAGTTTCAGCGGCATTAAATCACTCATAGCACAGTCAGCAGGAGCGTCGTGTGTAGAAACGAAACACCAATTGGCATCTGGTAGTGTCGTTTGAATATCAGAAACTCGATTTGCAATAAATGTTTTCCATTGAGCTGGATGTCCCTTTAGTAATGCCAGAACAATAGTAGAATTTCTCCATAAATAGATTGGAACACAATCAAATTTCATTGAGTCTAATACCGATCTCAGCAATCTTGCTAGCAATACAGTTCAACCAAGCTCTAATCGGCGGTGTGAGATTTTTATTAATGGTGCTACTTTTTTTTACAGGCAATAAGTATTATCTAGGCGCAATCTACGTCGCGTAGAATTCGGAGATATACAACAGCTGAGTAGTCTAGGGTGGATGTGTCACTAAACCCATGAATCTCAAGAGGAGTGGGTGTCCCAAGCCTACGGTTAATGTGAATGCCCTCTAAGCCCTTCAGATGAGTTTTGTACTTTGTCCGTTCTGACTAGAGATCTGCAAGTAAATCATCATCCCAATCGAGTTTCGCTAGCCAAAGTTCCTGTAGGAATATTTTGCCAACTATTACTACTAGTGCTAGCTAGCTCAAAGGATCAAATAGTTTGCAAATGTCCTTTGAACAAGTGCTCTGGTTGGTGTTAAGTTGAACAACAAAGCGAAAAAAATTGAGCTCGGTTACCAATATAAGCTTTAACTTCAGTATCATAGAAAACTCGCACACAAGTAGAAAATTTCCCATCTTCCTCAGGAATCTTCATAAGAAGCTATTTGTGATTTGAGCACAATTTACGAATGTTGAATTCTCCAGACTGTAAAAGTCTGCTACGTTTGATTCTGGCTAGCTTAGCTGTAAAAATGACGTAGGCTCCAAATAAAACATCATCTACACAGAAATGATTTAGAAGAATATCTGATCCGATAAGTTAGGAATGGAGCTGAAGCTGTTCCATAAGTGACAGTTACTAGTTTATAATCTTTAACCTATGAACAGTCACTTGATCGCCAAACATCCGTTGAAAATTTGTATCGGTATCATTGATAAGTACCTGCCGATAGATTTTTCAATATCTTCCGTGTAAACAAATGGATGCAGTCGCAATCTTAGAATGATAATCGAAAGATCTTGTTGCACCTTGGACCTATGTGTGGTAATCGTTCAATAAAGTTCCTGTAGCTAATTGGTAAGAACCATTGAAAACAACACGCACCTGTGTACTGGTACTACTAGGCCTTATCACTGCGTGCTGTAGCAATAGTGTTCAGTTGCTGGTAGAATAATCTCTTCGTCAGCCACTGGTTTCATATGGCCAAGTTTTAAGTATTCTTCCATTAATATTCTGTACTAAATGCGAAGAGCAGAGTTTTTTGAGAATTGTTTCTCCATTCGTATCAGCGCGGTTACTGCTCCGTTACGCATGGCACCATGGTTTGGATGATTGGTTTTAAACGGTAAACGTACGATGTGTCCACCAGTAGAATTTCTTGTGCTAGTCTGTCCATCCATCTCCGTCAGTCCGTCCGTCTGTCCTAACTACAGCTCGAGAACACGTGTAGAGAGCTGAAATTTTGCACACGGGATTTAAAAAAAAAAAATTAACTTCGAGTATGGGACAAATAATCATTTTTACTGTCCAGCAATGAGAAAAAAGTCTAGCATATTCACCTCATGTAATAGGTTGCACAGCTATTATTTGTCTTTGGTTAGGTGAACTACCTATTTGTAACTAGATGCATAATATCTTTTTCAAGTAGTTGAAAACTCAACAGAAATAGGTGACTATTCTGAAAATCGGTATTTTTTTCTTAACGAAGAGTAGGTGGGTTAGCTATTAATGTAGTTGCATATTGTTCTTTTCAATATTAGGATTGAATTTTAAAATTTCCAAATTTTTTAAATAAAAACACAAATTAAGATTTTAGATTTTATTAAAATATATTAAAATATATTAAAACGAATTCCGTAATTTTACAACAATGTTCTTATTATATAGAGTTATCAAATGTAAAGGAGGATATTTTATTAAATTTGTTTTATATATTTCTAAATATTTGCTTTTCTGATTACTTATAATATAAGAATGAAAACGAGTATCAAATCCTTTAGTAAAAAATGGCCTTGCTATAATTAATGAATTTTTAGATTTGTCGAAGATTATGAATTCGATTATAAAAATGAAGGTTTATCAGACTCTTCCATAATAATTACATCATCTTTTCTAGACAATGTCATCATCTTTTCTAGACAGTGTCTAGTGTCAATGGTTACTGAGTAGACGTGCCGTAACTCGATCCGTCAAATTATTATATTATTATTTTTTTTCCCATATAAGTACGCATTTAATTCTTGCTTTCCGATTTCGGGCAGTATTTTTAATTTTCATTTGGTGAAGTTTCCGATTATATATTACCAGTATTATGGCGCCTAAAGTAGAGAAAACGCTTCGTAGTGCATCATCTTCTGATAGTAATCAGTTCTGCCTAGAGGAGGTGGTGAAAAGTATTAAAGCGCTTGAGTCTTCAATTGAGGCCAGATTCAATAAATTTGATAAACTAATTGAACAAAAGTTAAACAGTCTTGTGGCTGATAAAATTTCATGTGTCCTGAATTCGAAAGTGAATGAGCTGATGGATAAATTTTTCAACTCTATAGCCGAGGTGAAACGTGATTTGGTTGGCCTTTGTTCCCGGACCAGTGTACTTGAGGTGAAAATCGAATCACTTGAAAGAATCTCTAAGTCTACGGATGTGTTATTAAATGATATTCCTTTAATGCCTAAAGAAGATTTAAACATGATGGTCAATAGTATTTTTCAAAAAGTTAATTTTAAACCAGATGTTAATCCGATTGCTTTTCGTCTGCGCAACAGTCATAAAAAAACTCCCGCTATTGTTATGAAGTTTTCAAACATGCATATGCAGAAGCAGTTCATTAGACCCGTTAAATCAGTAAAACCAAAACTGTCTCTTATTGGATTGTCTGGTTCGACCGGAATTTTTGTTCAGGAGAGCCTCACTGCCAAATCATTAGAATTATTCCGTAATGCAATGGAACTGAAGCGTAGGAGGAAAATATTTTCGGTCTTCTCTATCAATGGCATTGTTTATTTTCGTCGATCAGCTGAGGAGTCCCCGGAGAGAATGACGTGTAACATTCCTATCGAATTTGCGGAGTAACTGAGTAAGACGTCGGAACTGCATGATGGTCATCATTATTATTGTAATTATTATCTTTCAATTTCATTTCTTTTGTTCTTCAATTTCAAATTTAAATTTCAAGTTTTTTTGGTATGATAGAATTCAGTCACTTTCTTTTCTAAGTTTCTTATTCGTTCTTGTTTATATTTTTAGATACTTTTCGATATATTGTATTGAGTTAGCATTGTTAGATTATTTTTCATTGTTTATTTTAATCGTGTTTGATGCTGGCCATTTGTGGTTGGCCTTGAATCCTGCTGATTGCTGCTTTAATTATGGTTTCTCGTAGTGATAAAGTTAATGACACCTTAAACGGAATGGCTTCACCCAATCCATCAGATAACTTTCTCCGTCTATGTCACGTAAACGTGAGAAGTTTGCGATCTCATTTCGAGGAATTTAAATATATATTCTCTAAGTTAAGTTTAGATGTGATCGCTCTTAGTGAAACTTGGCTACATGAGGTTGTAGATAGTGATGTGGTGGATCTAAAAGGTTACCGCCTGTATAGGGCTGATCGTCTGTTTGGGGCAGGGGGTGGAGTGGGTGCATATGTTAGACATGGCGTTCATGTCCGCGTTGTATCTGCTTCTGATGGTCATTGTGCTGAGGTGGAGTATATTTTCCTTGAGTTAACGTTGTTTAGTGAAAAAGTTTACTTACGCGTACTTTACTCCTCCAGATACCCGCCGCCGCTTAGTATTAACCTTGCTCCTACCTATAATTTTATATGGCTCTCAAATATGGTGTTGTCTAGATAGTGTTAGTCGTAAAAACCTTAACGTTGCATATAATGCGTGCGCGCGGTATATTTTTAATATAAATCGCTTTAGTCACATCTCGGAGTTCGCTCGTAGCATCTTGGGTTGTACTCTGGATAATTATTTAAATTACCATGTCTCTGTAACTGTTTTTAAAATAATTAAAAACCAATTACCTGGTTATTTATCCAGGAGGATCCAACTACACCGATCTGTACGCAACTTTCAGCTTATTGTTCCTCGCAGTAACTGTAGGCAGAGTGACAGATCATTTTTTGTTTATGGTGTCAAGATTAGGAATTCACTGCCCATTGATATAAAGAGATTGACAACAATCAGCAGCTTTAAAACAGCTGCCTTAAATTATTTTTCTTGTATATGCTAGGCTTTTGGCGCAACTCACTGCATCAACACGATTCCCTTCTTTATTTTACTTATTATTTTATTTTATTTTTATTATTAACCTTGCTTAATGATATTACATTTGTAGCTTTCGACTTGGCTTTCTGTTTTACTGTTTTTTTTCTTTTTTCTTTTTTTCTTTATCCCTTTCTTAGATTATAGTTAGACATAGTATAACTTTTGAATTCCTTATAGAGAGTAATTACATGGTAAGGAGCACCTGCTCATATGTAATCAATGTTAATATAGTATTTGTATTTGTATATGTATAATGTGTTATTTATATCTATTTCATTAATGTACTGTCCTTGTTTGATGTTTTCTATACATACTAAATTATATTTAATGAAATCTATCTTTTCACTGAGATCAACAATTTTAAAATTGAAATGATTTATTTGTGCTTCCTTAAAACTTTTGAAATATATTTGAAAAGCGAAATTAAGTTGCAATTTTGTAGTCAAACTAAAATTAATATTCTTTCTAGATGTTGTAGCTCCTGCATATGTTTTGAGCTCTTTATGCTTAGCTTCTAAGCGCATTGTCGATAAATGTTTAAATGGGCCGTGTTTTTATATTATCGTCGGATAATGAAGTATAAAATGGTGTTTTGGCATCAATTGACCTTGAAATAATTTTAAGTACAACTGATGATATTTTTTTATAACGTTTTTGAACTTATATAACTTTTCGTCGTCAAATGACGATAGCATTCAAGATTCAATCAGTTTAGTAAACATTATTAATAATTTCCAAACAGCGTCACTTCTTGGAACGTAATCGCCTATCATTAAAAGAAGGTAATGCAAAAAGCATTGCATTTCGCTTGCTGTCATCTTAAATTTTTTAATGTTTAAATGAGCTGTACTAATTTCAACAGATAAATTTCTTAAATCGCAGTGATTGTAATTGAAATTTAGCTTTCTGTTGTTAAGTTGCGATAAATCGAAAAACTTTTTATCAAAAATAAAATAACTAATTATTTGACTTAATTCGCAGTGGAAAATACCTTCGAATAGGTCGTGCATTGTATCTACCGACCGACACATTATCTGCTACAGAAAAGGTTTCTAAATTATGAAAAACGCAATGTTCTCTAATACCTGTACTAGAAATATCGTTGGAAAGTACATCATTAAATTTTTTTTCTCATTTCGTGTTTGCTTTCACATGGATTCTTTGTGGTCTTTACATATCCTGCAAAAAAAGTTTGCAGAAAAGGATTTTGTAAAGCCTAAAACACCATTTAGTCCTAAATTATCTCCTGTAATTGCAGCTAGTACCAATATATGGTCATATTGATACCTGAAATATTAACGGTTATGCCATTTTCTTCCAGATCTTTAAGTGTAGACCAGAGAGGTCCGAAATTAAAGGAAGATCCAAATTGTAAACTTGATGACTTTGTTAAGCAACACACAAAAATATTATGTAATTTTCAAATATACAAAACAATCTAATAAAGGAAACGTTAAGTAAAATGCAGAAATTTTTTGTACTTCACTTTTGGATCCTAAAGGGTTGTTAATCTCTAAGTCATCCTGATAAAGTATAAATGGAAGTACGATTTTGCCTTCAAAGTTTTGTATTTTTTTCTGCCAGGAAGATCCTTGACATATGTTTCGCAATTTGTTGTCATTCCTCATTTTTTCTAAATAAGCATGCATATTAGATAAAACATTAGGTAGTTTAAGGTAGCGTCTGATATTTTGTTTTAAGGGAAATAGAATTTCCTTTGTTTCGCGGATATTTTGTTTTAAGGGAAATAGAATTTCCTTTGTTGTCGCGGATGGCACAGTTTATTAAAAATTCTTCTGGTTCTGTAAAAAGGTCTTTTTCATTCAAGAGCTTATATTCAGAATCTATATCGCCAAATTTTTTCTTAACTTCATTTAAAGTACTTTTAATATTCGTAATCGATTAGGAAAAATCATCAGTCTTAAATTCATGATCTATCATATGAATAAGAGGTTTTAAAATCATATTTTCCACGCTTGATATTATATTGATTGCTACTTTCCTGCTTAGTGATAGTTTGAAATAAAGCTCCAAGGTGAATCCAAGTACATTTACTCAAGGAGGACATTGATCAATAGGATATTGTTTTTCAGTAAAATGGTCAGTGTAAGTAATATTTTTAATAACAATTTCATTAATACTTTTCTCTAATGGTATAAGTCTACCTTCAATTAAGTTATGTGATTCATGTTGTCTACTTAATTCATTAAGAGAGTTACTATTATGTTCTTTAATTATATGCGTTCTAAAAGAATATAAAGACTGGAATAATTGTGGACAAAACTGCATTTAAATGTTGAAGTGCTACATAATTTGTGTATAAGCTTTAAATATAGAATATATGTATATCATAGAAATGTTCCGAACAGAGAAAGTACGCAAATGCTTTAGTTGAGTCCATTGTTCTTAAGACTAAAAGAAACAAAACGTTTTAAATTTCTTAATTGTGAATGGACGTTCAACACAAAATAAAAAAATTAGGTCTTTATATTCTTCAGATCGGACAATAATGTACCAAGTCCTGATGTTTAACTTCATTTTGGTGAAAAATCATAAAAATACTCCTCTAAAAGAATCCAAATCTGTTTACACTGTTGATCGTATACCAAATTGAGAACTTGATGCATTTGAAATGCTACAGATAATGCTTTTAAAAAGCTTGGAGCAGGATGCAGCACATCGTTGAGTTATATATAAAAACTGGTCAAGTTTTCCACGTTTTCTCCAACAACTATGATAGTGGGTTGTATAGTGGTACTTCGGGATGTGTAGGTCCGTTTCTTTTCATCGATTTTTGACTGGATGAAAATGAGCTTGTTTATTTCTCGCTAGTTTGTTAAACTGAGCAATATTCTTACAGTAACATGTATTATTAAAGCCTCTTGTGCGTCAACTATAGATGGTTTCCACTGGATTTTTGACTCTTTAAGTTTGACTATTTGGGGTATCAATACAGTATACAAAAGAATAGTCAGATGATAATTTTTGGTATTTGTTAAATATTGAAAAAATAAATAAAAATATAGGATAGGAGTGTAGTATAATAATACTTGCTTTTTGGCATACCTTCATTTATATTCTTTTCTAGTAGAGACAAAAGTTTCTTATTTTTGGGATCCTTAATTTGTGCTTTGTATATTTTTGGGGCTTTGTCTGCAAACGATTTCCATTTGGCAAATAACTTAAATTTTTCGAAAGATATATAAAAAACGTTTGTGTAAATAATTGCATAAAAAATTCAAATTCTCATGTCATACTAAAGTTGTTGCAATGTTCTGCTTCAAGATCGGCTATCCTGGAAACAAGTTCAACGATTTGTCTAAAATACCTTTCATTCGGTAATTAAACGTCAAATTCCACTTATCGATTACAATGGACTTATGTGTTATATTGTCCTTTAACCAAGTAACTTGGGCTTTAATATCTTCAGAAATTATCACTGACCATATTTTCCACACTAGAGATATTTCCACTTATCTTTCTTTTCAAATGATATCGGCTTTTAAATAGACCTATTTTCTGGTATTTTTTACACAGCCCGTAAAATTTTTTTTTAAGCTTTCCCCGTTGTCCTGGTTGTCCAAGATATATATCCTAAGACGAACATTGAAATATATTTAAACTTTCTCTATTTCAGCAATAGTTTACCTCTACTTTAGTAGCAAACAAAGATTTTATTTTTTTTGTCGCTTTGTTGTAGTTTATTTAAATTAAGCCAATAATCACACACTGCGTTGACACTAACGTCGGGGATCGTGGTGCTGCTGCTTATCTTGTTGCTCATGCCTGCGGCTTCTGCTGCTTAGAAGCATTTGCCTTCGCTGCAGAAAGCGGTGGCCTCATGACAAGACCGCTAGGCTTTGGCGCTGAAGCCGAAGCCGTTTCAACGAATTCCTTCAGCGTTGGACGATCTTGTGGACTTGAAGCCGTCGCAAGTGGTTTTGCTACAGCTGCAGCTAATGATGCTGCACAAATAGCGGTAGATATTGGAGCTGTTGCGACAGACTCTTCACAGACAGGCTTGGATATCCTAGCAGTGTTCTTCTCCTGTGGAGATAACTTAAAATTTTAAGGTTGTGCCTCTTCACTTGGGCCCTTAATGGCCTTTTCTGTGGGCCCTTTTATTATTTTGTTTTTTTCGGAGAAAAAGAAGAATTTAAGCTCTTCTTCCTCCCTCCACTTGATTTGAAGGGATCATCTGTCCCCCCAGAAGCGCTGCTGCTCTCACTCATTTAGAGTGAAGCAGAGAAGGTTTTGTACTTTTATATACTTTTCATTTTATTTTAGTAAGTATTTAATTTTTATTATTGTTTCTTTTACTTTAATTTATTATATTACAATTTTATTATTTGCAAGCTCGGAAACTAAATTTTTTTAACGGTTGCCATGGCAACGGCTGTAATTAAATTAATTTTTGGAAATGTCACCAAATTTTTCGATTTTCATAATTTTTTATAACTTTTTCTTTATAGTTTTTTGGAAAAAAATTTCATGTTAGACGACACTTTCTCGGCGGTGGTACCGCCGGGAACACTATACTTCACCTTTTTTGCGTTTTTCGGACTTAGTACACGGTATATTTCTGGAGCTCTGTTTCGACACGTCTGCTACTCGGATTAATAATAATAATAATAATTTCGTATTACCAGATGATTTTTTTTTACCGGGGCAAACTTATACTTGTTCATGAATTATGCCGGAGATTGCAAAAAAAATGCTTTCTTGAACAAATATAAGTTGTAGGAGCTTTTTTCTCATATAATTCACACACAGAGTATATTTTGAGTTTATATCCGTCTATAACAGGCAGAAAACTAAGCCGAGTATAAGATTTTCTGAATACAAAACGCTTATTTTTTCTTTTCCTTTTTTCAGCGCACTGCTATTATGCCGTAGAACGCAAAAAATGCCTTTTGTAACAAATAAAAGTTTGCGCGGGTAAAAAAAAAAAAACAAACAAAAAATCATAGAGTAGTCTTTTGTCTATTGTATAGGATAAATAGGCTGGTGAGAAATGGGATTTTCAAGGCTAAAAAAAGAAATACTTTAACAGACAAGGATTAACCGGAAAATTTGGATAAGGTTTATTCAAAGAAAAAATAAACACTAATCACGAGAAAAAGTGTAATAGTGAAATGGCGTTGGTGGTAGGGTGGGGCGGGGGTGGGGGGTGTTTAGGGTTGAACGTGTTTTATTTTCGGTGAAGTGACCTCCAGCTGAAAATATGCTTCACAAAAGTTGTAGGTAATTAATAAATCTAAAGCTTTTATACAAGTCAGTTTTCAACCTCAAATATTCCAAGAAAATGACGGAAGAAAGAATTTTTGGTTTTTGTTTTTTTCTCTAAAAAAAAAGTAATTCAATTTACCGAAGTTTTGTGAATGTATACAATACATTGAATAATCATGATTTTTTTTTAATCTTCGAATCAAGTAGTTTCCGAGATATTTATATTTTTCGAAAAAAAAAAATCCACAGAAAACTTTTTTGATGTTTTTCTCGATTTAAACCGTTGAAATTTCTTCTTTAAAAAATGTTGATGGTTTATTTTTCATGAAATGGCTTAAAATTGAGAAAAACTAAAAAAGTGGCTTTCCAAATCACGAATTTTTCAAAATTTTTTTTTTTTTTTTTTTTTATTATTATTTCTCTTAATAACGGATTAAATTGCTATGGTAGAATTTAATTTAATGTAATATTATATTACTATACAGTTGAAGGAATTTCATCTGAGAAAAGTGGCGGAAACCATGCTGACACTTAAGTTTTCCGTAGCAATGCAACGCACCGTACTGAAAGTCGCAAGCCTAGAGTTAAAACTCGCTGACCGAGTGCGCATTTTTATACGCTATGTTACATACTTTTTAATTGCATATAACTTAACGGGGCGCTCACGGGCAATCGACGGTTTAGGCGACGTATCCTCAGTTTTGTTCTAATTTAACTTACCTTTTTATTTACAGAACCACTGGCACAGTTTACTGTAATCTGTAAAACAAGTTTTTTTTTATTACAGACACTTCTCTTCGATCTTTAAAATACAAACTTTTGGCTTCCCCGATTTTATATCCCCCGGACCGGCACTGAGGATTCACCGGAATCTGTATATGTACCCTAACTCTCGTCTAAAAAACTTGCAAAACACTTTTTCTTTTTTTTTCGCGTGATTGCTCTCGCTCCGTTTTTAAAACCGACTGCGCTCGCCTTAGATTCTTCTAATCCCAAGTCTCGCTCTTCAGGATAGGCAAATGCTTAATTAGCATTTCTATCATGAGAAAATTATTTTCCCTGGAAATGTTTTAAGATGGCTTGAACTGTAATCTGATATTTTCGTAAATATCAAGCCATAGTCTGGCCTTGAGTGCATATATTGTTGCACCCACAATGTATGCAGCTGGCGACAATTTGCTGATAAGAGCTTTTTCGGTGAAGAATTGATCGTTTCAGTCTTCACCGAAGTAAAATTTATATCCCCGATATCGTGTATTTGACAAATCTTACTGAAGATAAGATTTTCGTGGGGCCTTTTTTGTATCGAAATGACTTGGGATGAAACTTAAAACTTTTATTTTTCCCAGGTCGTTTTGTGGGAAAATATTTTGGTTATTTTACACGTCCAGGAGATAAGCTGGGCATGATTGTAAGCGGGCTTATGGAACTTTGAATTATGCGTTGAAGTGTTATGTATTTATAATACATTTCCCTTTTCCAAATTCCTCCTGAGATCTATAGGGTTTACTAAGTTTGTCATGCCGTTTGTAACACCTCGAAATAATAGCAGTAGAGTAAAATTAATTGGATACCCTCGCATAATATTGAAAGTTATTTTGATTTTTGCATGTCCGTCCGTCCGTCTGTGTGTCTGTCCGTCCGTCTGTCTTGAGAACGCGTATACTTAGAAAGCTGAAATTTTGTACACAGACTTAAAAAAAAAAGTAAAATTAGGTTCTAAAATCAGACAAACCTGGCAACTCCTTCGTGGGGTTGCCATACAAAAATTTCGTTTTCCACTATATATTTGTACACTGCCTGAGAATGCGCCGACATAGAGAGCTGAAATTTGGTACATGGTACGTGGTGCTTTCATAGTATTGTAAATGAAATTTCGAAAATGGACTAAATCTGGCAACCCCTTCTTGATGATGTCATATACCAATTTTTGCTTTTTCGTATACTGTGAAAACGATCAATACTATACGTTTTTATTGTATCGAAAATTTCTTCAGAATATGAAATTCTGTAAAATTGGTTATAATCATTTTTTCTGTCCAACAAATCGTTTCAAAAATCAAACTTGCACAGAAGGGTACCAATACGAAATTTCATAAGGGCATTCATTTAGGGTATCATAAGAATTGGTCTTAGACAGATTCAACCTTTTTTACTTGTTATTAGCAGTTTTCGTGACAATTACTGTATTAATTGGTACATTGTAAGCCATATTTTTGGCAACCACATTTTTGTTTAATACGGCCACTTTCACAGCTGCAGCTAATACTTTTTAATAATTTTTCGTGAATTGAATCTGAACTGTTTGGGATCCATGTGGGCACGAGTCTGCCTAGATGTTCGTTTCAGCCCCATTACATAGCTTTTTTCTTTGCGTTCTTGTTGTCCAAATAACCAAGCCAAGTTTCCAAGTGGTAATAAACTCTAAAGGAGTGTTGTGCTGGTGCTCCTTTAGTTGGGGGAATTTTTTTCCAATTGGAAAGTAGATTTATTATTTGGATTTTCTCCATTTTGAGCGATTGCATGGAAAATAAGCCATCAACATAACATAGACCATTTTAAAGTAAACATTTCAACGGTTACAATGAGCCCGGATAGAATATTTAAATAGAAAAAAGTACCAATAAAGTTTTTGATGTTTTTTTTTTCCAGTAAGATCTCGGAAATTATGGAAAAGGTTTACTTTCACAAAATTCCATGTAAATTAAATTATTTTTACGAGAGAAAAAATAAAAATTACTTATATGAAAGTTTTATATTTATTTATGACCTACAACGTATGTGAAGTTCATTATCTGCTAGTAGGTCACGTTTCGGTGAAAATCGAAAATCGTAAAAAACCACTTTCGTTCCATAAACACCCCCCACCACCACCCAACACAATTTCACCATATCTCGTGTTCAGTTTTTCTTCTTTTCTCTGAATTATAATTTTAAACAAATTTTCGGGGTGGTCCTTGCCTTAATGTTTCTTTTTCAAAAAATACTGTCACTATCTTAAAGTACTCTGTAATGAACTCACATTCTTATTCAATAATGAAGGGGGAATACTCACCGATCTAGAATGCTACTTTTTTTTAACAAAACACTGCATATTGTAAAACGAATGATGCTATCATCCTGATTGTTGTTGTGTGTAAAACTTTATCTGCAGCGGAGGCTCACAAGAATCTTAAGGACGTGCATAACATACATTCGCTACAAGACACTTCTTCCTTTAACAAACAATACATACTGAAGTTGTTTGAAGTCTCACAGCCTCGTTTATTAGTTCTCATAAAAAAAAAAAAATCTACTAGTTTATGTGAGAAGGGGCGACAAGTTTTGAAAATTGGAGACCATTATAAGCTGACGTCTTACATGCTACTTGCTAGCATCGTCTTATGCACCTGAAGATCAACCCTTGTTCGAGAAAGTACAGAAAATTTCTCCCATAGTCAGAATTGAGAAACCTGGTTTCCTTACCTCTTATTGGAAAGTACATTGTACTTGTACGCTCTTGTTGAGCTCCGTCCTCGGGGTGGGACCTCAGGCACTTATGATTTTAACGATGTATGGTTATGACATTTCTTCATGAATTTCTTAAAAGTTGTAACAAGTCCCAATATCTGCCAAAAGTTTAAGGGTCCGGGCTGCATAAGTACTCATACGAGGTATAGTATGAGTCAAAGTTGAGTTATTTATGACATTTTTCTGTAAAACGGGAGCATGGCTGGAATAATAATAGTTGAGACGTAGAAAATGTACAAAATAAAGCTCGCCGCTGAAGCGTAACTTCACGTCAGGATAAGATAAATTTGATAAAATTCAAATAATTTAATTTGTTATTTAGTGAGTTTGCTTCAGCTAATAAGCAATGTTATCATTTCAAGGTGTAAGATGTAATATCCTTTATGGTGCAAATTACATAATCAACTGATTTTAGCAGTAGTTTTTAGCAACTAATATTATAAAAACGAATCAGTTATCGAAGTGAATAGGACTATGAATGGAAAGAGCTACACAATTTAATTTTTATTCGACCTTTACACAAGTACAGTTAATTTGCAGAAAAGAAAACTAATAGATAGTAAAAATACCTTGCTCTATTTCAATCTAAGGATGTTTCGACTTAGGCAAGTGCCTCACACCAGACTACTGATCTGCTGATGTGGTGATGGCGAAGTTTTAAAACAATTAGCAAGTAATATATTGCGAGGACATCCCACCAGTAGATAACGCTACACCTACTTAAAGTGATCTGATTTTCATTTGAAAATTTCAAACAATTAAGATGGAATTTACCGAGGAGGAAGAGCTTTTGCTGCAGCTATTATTATTAAATAATGGACGAAAAAAGCCAAATAAACGCAAATATTGGGTTATACAGAGTTGCCCGTACGTACGGTATTTCCTTCATACCCCGGATTCCCCACTCAATTTCGAGAAATAAATTTTATGGGAAGTGAGCCGGAAAATGCACGGTGTGGGCGATAGGGGGTTTTATGATTTTGAGTGCTTTTTATCTTAATACAATGTAACTTTCTTGCTATACACCCTATGAAGAAAATAGCAAACCCTCTACGGTATCCAAAAAATGTCCAAACACCTCTTTACCCATTTCCTTTTCCCGCTAAAAGACAAGGTAAGGATACCACTTTCTTGCGAGATTTCGAGACACTTCCGAATGTTACCTTTCATTTGATCCTTTACATGTACCTACCGAAATGCTAACGTTTTTGAGATATTCCCGTTTTTATGATTCATAATTTCAGTAATTTTCTCGCTACCCAAGATTGTTCGTTTGCTCATTTTGCAAGATTGAGTGTCTCATATTGCTTTTCCAATAGCAATACATATTTTTCTAGGAACAAGGGGTATAAAGGAAATGCGATACGTACGGGACACCCTGTGTATTTATACATATAGGCGGGATTTTTTGATGGCATTTATATCTGAAGGAAACTAACTATGTATAATTCATGATCAATAATACAATTGAGTCATAATTCATGATAAACGATAAAGTCCAACTTCATGATAGAATCCAGGTAGCCCAAGGCCTCTTAGAAGGTAAGCTATATTCCGTGTATGGAGGAAAGAAGCTATGCTAATGCAAATAGCAAATTTAAGCTTTAAGAATTAATTGAAAGAAGCGTTTCGTATTGACAGAAACCCTAATACTCTTCAGTACGGAGTAAAAACTAAAAAAAGTTCCACAAGAAAATCAATTTTCGATGAAATTCCGCTCCAAGCTTGCTCAAATTTACCACATTTGTAGTAGTGTGCACACGGTGATTCCCACATACTTTGCAATAATTTTGAAACAACATTTCGCAAACTAATTTTTAATATTTTAAACTAACCCGACTTAATTAGTTTGAAAATAAAATATCGACTGATGTAAGTAAAAATCAGCAACATGCAAACCACTTGCTGATTATTAGCAGATCAGAATCACATTAGTACGTCAGCACCTTTTACAATGTAGCATGACTCATTAAGATATTAGTGATGCTGATAATCAGCAGATCATCAGTACATCAGCACATCAGTGGTCTGTTGTGGCACTTGCCTAAAGTTTTGCTGGTCATAAAGACGCTCAGCAACAAAATTTTTTAGGCTTCCACTACGTGTTACTTATGAAAGAGAATAAATAAAAGACACAAGGAGCTAATTCAACATTTACGGGCTAAAATTCCAAAGCGATTGGAAACTTCGGCTTCTTCAAAATCTTTTCTAATGTCCGGAAAATCATCATAAGTACCTATGTATGTACGCTGTAATTTTGGCAGATGGTGATTACTTCAAGCGAGTATCGATAAATCTTGCTTTGCCTATACCGAAGATAGAGGACGTTGTATGCCGCATTTAAGGTGATAATAATTCTGATTTTTATGAAAAAAGTTTTTCGAGGTTTTTGTTCTTTTTACCGAATTTTTCAAGAGAAGTTCAAGAAGTTTGACATTCTCACCAAAAATTACAATTGCGTCATAATTGCTGGAGGGTTTAATTTCCGTATTTACAAATATCGTATCAGAATTGTATTAGACCTGCTTTTCTGTAAGTTTTTCCTTTTCAAAGTTACTGATTTGACTGAGAAGCCCTAAAACGATAAAATATTTATAAAAAACCTAGCGATGTATTGTTTGTACAATAATAGGATATTCTTCCGATTAGGTGCAAGCACCAATCGCAGTGCCAATTTCCAAAACGATAACCTGTGATGTCGCAAATACAGTGAAATACCTCGTTTTTGGCTAATTGACATTTTTACCTTTGAGTTTGACTACAGAATCAGTGTTTTGAAATATTTCTATACAAAGTACAAGGTTTAAACTCTGTGCATTAATTTCGACAATTATCCAATATATTCCTGAAGGTAAAGTTCGTTTTAAGGATGCTGGAGCTAATTTGTTATTGTTGTACTTTTTTATAACGATACTTGGTACAGTTACCAAATTTGATAACTACCAAGTTTGGTTAACCGCGGATGATCCTATGGATATACAGTAGCGTCATCCAACCCATTTTAATCTATGATTTTGTGGTGTGATGGATAGCAACGAATTTCGCCATCGTAATATATTGGAGAAGATTCAAAGATTGTGCCTTCTCAGTGTAAGCACGACGCTCTTAAGTTAACGAGCATTCGGGCTCTTGAGGTTACCCTTAACATACACCCGGTGCAAATACATATCAAGATGGAGGGGTCAGTTGCAGCGTTAAGACTGCATCCTTATTAGAGCTAGATTCACACTGGAACAAGAGTTCCACATGAATCCACCTCTGAATTTGTGTAGTCTTTGGCACCTGGTATCGACAGGGACAGCGACCACCTTCCCATATTCGGAAATGCAACAAAGCAGCTTGTCTCAATTATTTCAGCTTAAGCTGACCGCCCAAACAGTAGGCTATGGTTAGACCACCCTTCGGGTATAACTACAAAGGTACAGTGTGGTAAATCTAACCCAAATTCAACGAATAAGCTATTAAGATATAACAAGCTAGCCCTGAGAATTCTAGTGCCTTTTCACACTAGACACTCTATTCTCGGGGTCACCTTTATAGGATGATACTTGTTGATGATCCTATATGCAGGGGTTACGAAGCGGAATCCGAAACGATGACTCACTTTATTTGTCATTGTCCGGCTCTCTCATTAAGGCGATACAGATCCCTCGGCTCACACCTGCTGTACGAGCTGCATGAAGCCGCCAAGGAGGGCTGGGGCCAATACTTAGCTTTTTAAAAGCGTCCGGTTAGGACTTATGTGCAATTGCTGATAAGTCTGAAGGTGAACAGCCTTCTTTTGGCCTATGTTCAAGGGAACCCCAACCTCTTTTCAAACTAACACAGTTAACTTGCCTTCATAAAGCACATACAAAATTACGTGCAACATGCATTTACAAGGTAATAAAAAATACTTGCAAATTACTCTGTGTGTAGTTTGTGTCATGAAAGGGACTGATTGTCATTAAAGTTTTTACACTACCCATTTCGTTTTGGGTGGACATATTTTCTTGAAATCTTGATAGGATTCTTCTCGATGGAAAATTGGAAAATATTGTTTAGAAGCTCAAAAGATCATTTTAATAACTAAGGCATAACCAATTCTAGTCCTGTAACAAATTTTACAATAAATTCGTTTGCAGAATTTGCAGTTCACGATTAACGGCGTCGACTTTTGCTCTCGTAGATGGTATAACTTCTCGACAAATATTAACCATTTTAAGATAGAGGATCGGAAAGAAATCATGTACCTATTGGAATCGTTAAAAACTCATAAAGTGGGAGTCACTATATTGTTTGTAACAACTCGAATTAATGATGGTAGAGCAAAATTGGTTCAATACCCACGACTAATATTATAAGTTATTTTAATTTTTGTATGTCCGTTTGTCCCTTCGTCCGTCTCTCTCTCTGTTCCCACGATAACTCGAGAACGCGTTAACTTAAAGAGCTAAAATCTTGCATACGGGGTTTTTTATTTTTTTAAATGTAAATTTTAGTTCGAAAATGGGACAAATCGGGTAACTCCTTCGTATGATTGCCATACATAAATTTGGTTTTTACTATATATTTCAATAGTGGCTGACAACGCGGCGACGTAGAGAGCTAAAATTTTGCCCATAGTGTTTTTATAGTCATATTAAATAAAGTTTCCAAAATGGACTAATGGGGCAACCCCTTCCTGATGTTGCCATATAAAAATTCTATAAAATTTGATAACATCATTTCTGCTGTCCGACCAACCGTTCTATAGAAATATATGGGAAAGAGCTCTTCAAATATCAAACTAGCAGAAATGGGTACCATACGAAATTTCATATGGGCATTCATATAGGGTACTGTACTTTCTCCAGCAACTTCGATTTGATTTGCTCACTTTACTCCGCTTCTTTTTAAACACATGTCGCTTAAAGCAAAGGAAGTTTTGCAAATTTGTAAGCCAGTAAGCGAGTTACATACAGCTTTTTTGGTTGACGGCTCGAGGATTTTATAATGAAGACTTCTGTATTTAGTCTCGAAATTTTTGGGAAGTTTGTACATTTTCAAGGACTTGTTGTCTGGTATTATTTCGATAAATTAAGTATACATATAAATCCTTACACTTTCAATATAAAACGAACATAAGTGTTAATTATAAAAGCTAAAACAAGCTTATTTAGAATGAATTTGCTAAGGTATTAAAACTAGGATTAGTTTTCAGAAAAATGTATGCTTTCAATTAATTCTATTAGTTTAAAATTCTATACTATACCGTATAAAGAGTATGCATAAAGTTGATACTTTGAATTATAGTAGAAGCTAATAACATAATCATATAAAGTTTATCACTTTTTGTATACTTGAATCTTATCCAATTATGAATGGAATACAATACGGGTAGCTAATTGCATTGCTGAAAGAAACGACTTCAATTCAAAACTACAATGTAATCAATGTTGTAGATATTTCTAAATATGTTTCTTCAAATTATAAATATTTCAAAGCAATGTTTTGTTATAATATACAGGGTGTTTCATAATTGGTGCACCTCGCTCAAGGGTTTGATAGCTGAGGTGGAGACAAGCAAAAAATTATAAGGTGGAAGCGGGAGATAAGACGCGTCTTTTCGACGGTCGGGGGTTTAAGATTTTTAGTACCTCTTCCACTTTACACCCTGTAACTTTCTTTATTTGCACCCTATCAATTTTATATTTTTTTATAATTTTGCGTGGAATTGCATAATAGTAAACGAGTTTACTATCCTCAGTAGTAAAATTAATGAAATTATGAATCATAGGAACGGGAATATCTCAAAAACTGTTGGATTTAGGTAGGTACATGTGCTCAGTCAAATTAAAGGTAACGTTCCGGGATTTCTAAATCTTGTAATAAAACTGTATACTCAGCATGCATTTTGGCCGAGAAAACGTTAAAATTTGAAAAAATTAGGAAGGTAACGGAAGGTTGATTGCACATTCATTGGAAAGCTGAGATGGTTTTTTCTGAGATGAATCCCTCCTTGATAGGTTTTATGGAAAAAAAGTTACAGGGTGTAAAGTGGAAGAAGTACTAAAAACCTTAAACCCCCTACCACCGAAACGACGCGCCTTACCCCCCCCCCCCCATACATTATACTCTTTTGTTTGTCTCCACCTCATCTATCATAGTATTGAGCCAGGTGCATCAATTATGAAACACCCTGTTGAGTCCAGCTTTTTGAATGTGACGATCCAATCAACGACCAACTTGGGTTAGTCGGCTTATTGTTTTGTTTCCGTTTGGTGGTGGAGGCAATAAACGAAAGAGATTAATAAGTGAAATGGTGCAGAGATCCTAATCTGGGCAAGAAAAATACCCTTTATAAAATTTGTATAATAATCAAATTATTACCCTTTTCACTGTCTATGTATAAAATTTGTTTGCCTCTTCCTTTTACCGCAGATCAGAAATCTGTAATAGACTGCCCATTTGACTTGTACATCTAAGCTAAGCTCACAAGTACAAGAGAAAAATTTTCCACTGGTCTGTGTAAGTTAACCTAAAGAGCGAGCAAGAGATTTAACACATACAAAATTTGAGTCTTGTAGCTTGTTAACGAAATGTTTAAAAAAAAACTGATGATATGGTCAAAATTCAAGGTCAAATAGCAAAATAAAGATATTCTATCAATACGGATAAAACAAATGATCAAGAACGTGTAACATGATTTCAGATAATGTGCTACCCAAGTGCATTTTCTTTCCAAATAACTCCGTGTTCCGCTTTTTACAGACCATATCTCAACTTACGGCCATTGAACTCGATATATAAGTCTGTTCTCACACACACACAAAATATTATATCAATATTTTTAAGTTGCACTCGCTGAGACCCAGCATGATCAGTTAGTTTAGTCAGTAGAGGATGACACTATTAATCTTGGATTGTTTGGTAAAATGCGCGAATTTTTATTTATGTGAATGAACAAAATAATAAATTAATAATGCCCCCCCCCCCCCCCCAATCGCCCCCCGGATATCATGAAAATTACAAAAAATATTCGTTTATTCGTGCAATCGTAGACCTAATTAAATTGAATCCGTTCGGGTCGGAATCGAACAGTTCTTTTCTTTAAGAAAATCTATTAAAATTAAAATCTGTTTAACATTTTTAAAAACTGTATGATGATAACCTTTGATATCAATGAAATTTTGAAAATTCCGTAAAACTTAATATACATCCTTTCTCGGGAAAAAAAAGCCTTTTTAATAATGGAATAAAGCTATATTAGAACTCCAGACAATAAATACTTTGGGAAACCGAGAAATTCACAGAAAAAAGTAAAACTTGTCTAGAACCTACTCAAGTCTCGAAAAGGAGAAGGCAACTGGAGAGAGCAAAACCCTTTCACATAAAATCCACTCTAGGTATAATTAATTTAGTCGACATCACAAGGCCAGGGCCATCCGAATATTGGAAGATACAAATTTACAACAAAGTGAAGGACAACATAATCACCAACTTCAAAAATAGGTTTGAAAATCTTCTTTTGGCACAGTCAGTCAACTGTTATAAAGTTGTACCTGAAACATGCAGAAGCATTTGTAAAAAATTATAAAAATGTTTTCAATGTAGATATTTCCACCTTAGAGGTTGAAATAAAAATAATAAATAATATGTTCTAAAACAAGAGCATTTTAGTAAATTTGGAAAGACTGAAAACAGAAACTGAAAAAGAATTCTGCCCAAAATTTATACAAGTAGCTGCAAGCAGCTCTCGGTATTCCTGTCAGCTCGGCCGACTGTGAACGGAGCTTTTCCTTCGAGTTAAAACTTCATTAAGGGCAAATACTTCAGGAGAGGTTTTCGAGCATGGTACTCACAAAAATAGCAAATAGCGCAACGGGTGCTAAATAAGCTTGCAGAAAAACAAAACTGTAAACTAAAAAGTATACAGACTATACCTATCTCCTTAATAAAAACGTAAATAATTGATCTAAAACCAGAGAGAGTTACCCAATATTTAGCAAAAGATCTTTAAGCATCCGGTCTCACTGTAGAGAAGACAGCTGGCAGTTCAGGGTCTCATTGCTTTCCTGATAAAATCGCCCTGTACTACTGATCGAAAATTATTTTATCTTCTATTTTTATGAGAATTATTTTTTTTTGTGCGCACAGCTATTCTTTAATCTATAATAATAATAATAAGCAATGGATAAAAAATGGCGGACGAAAGCTGGAATACTCATGAGCTGGGATATTAAACAAACAAAATGTTTATTAAAACCTATGTATAAAATTTGGGGGTCCAGGCTCACCCCAGAAAAAAAATCCTAGTTACGCCAATGATTTTGTGGAATGAAGCCTCACGTTGAACACACTTTTTTTTTAATTAAATAATAAATACATATATGAGAGTTAAAATGCTGTGTCTTTTTTTATTATGTAGGTAACATATTTTATTTGAATAATATAAGACTCGCGAACAAGGTCATCCGTACTATTTATGTTTTAAAAATTTCTGATCGAAGATCCTGTAGGATTATAATGGATCATCTGTGATGGTGCTTCTTTCTCCCTTTCTGAGTATTTCGTAAACCGTATTTCGATTTGTGTCTGTTTTCCTGGGAAAACTAAATTCATAATATTATCTCGATACTTCAGTACTTAGTATCTTTATACTAATTGAACGTGCGGGTTGTCTACTTTGAATTGCTTCATCAACTAGCACTTTTGACACTTTTCAACATTTTCAGATAGACACCCACAAATAGATTGCATGCTATTAATTTGGGACCATAATTGTCCAGGTATTTTACTTTCCTGACTCGCGAGAAATGGAAATTATGGCTCCATCCTACGTAATATATATCATTAATAACAGCAAAGTCAGACACATTCATGATCGTTCAACAATTTTTTTGTAAATTTTCACGATGCTCAAATTAGTTTCCCAAAATGAATTTATTTCTGTTACATAAATCATATACTTTCTTTTATATGTCTAGTTGCTAGAATTGTAATAAATTCTTCAGTTATTTTTTCAACAGATGTGAAGCAGCAAATTTTGAAATAACACGTTTTTTAGCATCGTTTTAGCATATCGCACGTGCAACCTCTACGAAGTAATTCAAATCGGAAATAATAAGCTGACGAGTGAAAAATCTAGCAAGAGAAATCTAAAAAGTTATGATACCTTGAGAGGAATGTATGTTTGCATATTACCTAAAAAAACGGGCCGCATCGGCCGAATTTGGTTGGATCAATGGTCGCCCCATGTCCGTCGAGGGATTAAAGGGGATTCATGATGAACTCTTTTTTATGGTTACTATACAGAAATACTGTTTCAATTTTTCACAAATTCATAAAATAGTCGTCAGATAATATATTCAGATACAAACATTTCCTGAGAGTGTAAGGACTTAAGTCTTTTTAAACGAGTATTATTTTCCTATTCGAAGGAGCAATCCAAGCTAGCCAGCCAGCCTGCCTCCATCCAAAAGATAAACAATCGCAGTTATCTTCAAATTTGGAAACAATAGAACTGAAGGTGCAGACGGAATCCCCGAAGAACTACTCCAAACAAGTATGAGTATGAACCATCATAAAGGTCACGAAGGGAGATCGATGTAAAACACTGCTTCAATTGCAAACAAATGCAATATAATCCAAGACAGAACCCACTGTGGCCTACACGTATATATATACATCAGCCATTATCATAGAGATCCAGAAATGTAGCAAGACCAAGAACTGCATTTAAAAGGACGGACAATAAAGATATAAAATAAAATGGAAAAACCGGGGCAGAAGGATGATCCTCGACAGATTTAGATGGAGAAGCTCCGTGGAAGCCCTATGCTCCCAAAGGTGAATTAGGAAAAAATGACAACTAGGTGAATGAATCTTGAAATTCTTATATACCAAAGAATGAAATTTAGAACTAGTGAAAAACAATTTGTTTTGTTCAATTTATAAACATACATATATCAGCCCAGGATGTATGTACTTATAAATTCTTTATTATACGTATTGACAAGTAAATAAATACTAATTACCATAATACAGTGAAGTACAATATATGAAATCTTTGGTACTACCCTTGTGTTCGGCATAATTTATTCCAAAACGTTACTCCAAAATCGCCAATTTAATGAATTTTCTTTATTTAGAAGGGATTTTGCGTGGAAATGAATTAAATCGATTTCAAAGGATATCGGTGCACAAAATAGCTTTTGATTTTACCCTGGTTTTAGTGATCATGTAAGTAACCCATTGCAAGTAATGCCTTTTAGACATTTTCAGTTGAAAGCTCAAACTACTATTGCGTATTCCCATAGTAAACATGCAACAGAAAAAAAAATCGAAATAATAAAAAGTATGAGGCGTAAAATCATCTATTAAATGCCGTAATATCATCAGCAAATCCTTCAGGCCTACATGTACACATACATACATACATTGATATATAAATTTTTATTGAGTTTGGTCCGCAGCAATTCTCCTTCATTTTGCATGGTATCCGATTCGAACGAAGTCGAAGACCAATTCTACATGTGCCCCACTGTCGAACTCAACTGATGGGTTAACCTCTACCCCATCCACACAATTTTTTGGAACAGACAGGACAAAACATTTCCTATACATAGGAAATTGTTTTAGAAAGCCGCAATATTTTACATGCAAAGCGTATCCAATCTATGCAGAACAATTCATAAACAGGTAATGTTCACTCTACATTGTGTTACAAAATGTTTGCCTGGAATAAGTCCTGATACAGCAGATTTTAGAAAATTCCAAAATATCCGTACATACTTTCATAAGTACCTACATACAAACATAAATGTGTGAATATGGAAAACGTAGCAAATGAGGTGAATTTAATATTTTAAACCAAAGGGTTAAGGTCGGGGTTCAGAAAGTTGTTTTTACTGAGCAATTGCTTGTGTGCTGCCGGATAATCTCACTGTTTTGCTACTACCCACCACCGAAAACTACGAAGGTGTTTAACATTGAAAATTACTACTGCCACGACCAATTTACGATATAAGTCCCTTTCTTACAGAATCCAAAAATTTACTTATTAAATATTTTTGCCCTTTATTTTTCTCTCAATCAATAGGTGTACTACACTATTAGAGACATGAAATTTATCACATGAGCTTTGAAGAAAAAAATGTAAATTTAAGTTCAAAAATGAAACCAATCGAGCAACTTCTTCGTAGAGTCCCGATACAAAAAATTCGTTTCTCACTATAATAAAGGGTTTTCCCATAAGAGGTGTTATTTTAATTAGCCCGCTATTTCGGTAGATGTCACTTTTGGAGCTGTAATTTTTTCACATTTGACAAGTAGAAACTACGCCATTAATAAAAATGGAACGATACACGATTCAACAACGCAAAGAAATTATTTAAATTCACTATAAAAATGGTGAAAATGTGGCAGAGACGGTTCGTAAAACTCGAACATTTTTCGGTCGTCGTGAAGCACCTTGTCGGACCGCAATACAGAAATTGGTAGAAAAATTCGAGCTGTCGCGACAAGTTAGTAATGTGAAGAATAAAACCCTTGCACGTCCCTCAAGAACAGCCGAGAATATTACTTCTGTAGCCGAAAGTGTTGAAGAAAACCCAGGTTTGTCCATTCCTCGTCGTTCTTTAGAATTAGGCATTCCACAAACGTCATTACACCGTATTTTGCATAAAGATTTGGGTCTTAAGGCTTATAAAGTTCAGTTAACACAAGAACTCAAGCCGGCCGAACATCAACAACGTCGATTGTTTGCTGATTGAGTCCTTGAAATGCATAAAAATGATCCGGAATTCCATCGAAAACTCATCTTGAGTGATGAGGCCCATTTCCACCTCGATGGCTTCGTCAACAAGTAAAATTGTCGCATCTGGGGCTCGAAAAACCCAAGAGTTAATGTTGAAAAGCCTCTATATCCTCCAGGTGTGACTGTTTGGTGCGGTGTATGGTCCCCCGGGATCATTGGACCTTACTTTTTCGAAAATGAGGCTGGAGCAACAGTTACGGTGAATGGATTGCGCTATCGACAAATGATTAATGATTTTTTATGGCCGGATTTGGATGGTATTGATCTGGACAACGTTTACTTTCAACAAGACGGCGCTACGTGCCATGCAAGCAACGAAGCTATTGATATTTTACGGGAAAAGTTTCCGGACCGTGTTATCTCTCGAAGAGGTGATCACAATTGGCCACCGAGATCTTGTGACTTAACACCTTGCGACTTCTTCCTTTGGGGCAGCGTGAAAGAGAAGGTCTACGCCAACAGCCCAGCGTCGATTCCAGACCTCAAAGATGGAATTCGTGAGGCTATCGAGGACATAGGGCAGCCACTTTGCTATTTGGTTATGGAAAATTTCATGAAATGGATATGGTCCTGTAGGCGTGGTCGTGGTGGTCATTTGGCTGATGTTATTTTCCATTATTAACGGCATACCTTCCTCTTTATAATAAAATAAAGATCCGATCATTTATCTCAAAAAGTGGCATTTTTCTATGAACATCAAAATAACACCTCTTATTGGAAAACCCTTTATTTGGGAACTGCCTAAGAACGCGTCAACGTAGAGAGGTTACATTTGGTATATTGTGTTTTCATAGCAATAGTAAATAAAAATTCAAAATGGCCTAAATCTGGAAACCGCCTCTTGGTGTTACCATACAAAACTTCGGTTTTTCACTATACTGGGTGTGCCAGAAATCAACGTCAAGCCGGAATCGGGAATAGACCAAGTCGGAACAGTTATCAGAAAAATGTGAAAAAAATCGTGGTAATGTTCATTTCAAATTATAAGGATTCAAGAATAAATCTTAAAAACTGACTCCCTGTGATGATCTCTCAAGTCCTGTGACTGCAAATATTAACTTTTCGTCACCTTTTTTTTCTGTAATGTAACCATGAATAACCCTTCTGTAAATCAAAGTTAAAAGTTAAAACATAACTGCCTCAGTTTCAAATAAAAGGTTAGCTTTTTGCCCAACATTGCATTCAAAATAATTACATTACCCAACTTTAACCGACTGTACTGTAAAAAAAATGTACTACACTATTTTGGCAAGTAACAATAAAAGATGGCGGGTTTAATAAGGATTCCAAAATGGTATGAGACTTACTAATTGCTACTTCTTAATTGTGGGCAAAAAAAAATTTAATCAAGTCGGATTTTATAGAATTTCGATTGGGACAAAGAGTGACGTTATTTTGACTGATGCGAGCGAGACAGATGGGGACGCTACTTTATTCAGTGTGCAATACTGCAGTACGTTACGGTGAATGGTAATGTTATTGGTCCAATCGAGCTGCCGGAGAACTTAAATGCCCCGCTTATTTGGACTTCTTACCCAATTACCAGATTTATTGGAAGAAGATGTCTGCTCAGCGCCTTATGCTCTCACAGTACGAGAGTTTCTCAAACGAGAATACACCGATAGGTAGATTTGGCGGGGCGGTACAATTTCGTGGCCTGCCCGTTCACCCTACTTAAACCCCATGGATTTCCTTTACTGGGGTACTCTAAAGCAAAAAGTGTACTATAAACGTATTCAAGATTTAGACGAGCTGAGTCAAAGAATTGTAGAAGCGACTGAATACATCAACTCGAGAAGATACGCCCGCCTTATTACGCGACATTTGCATTGCAGCTGAAGGCAAATGTAGTGGAAGCTACATAATAAGTTTTATTTTTGTTGGTAAATAAAAATAGAATAAAATATAATTTGTGATTGTCAGAATAATATTTGCGCTGACTGTAAATAAAATATTGTCAGAGTAATATTTGCTCTGACTGTAAATAAAATAAAAAAAATTCAAATCTGACGCTTATAGGAAAACACTTTGAAGAAAAAAAAACTTTGAACACAGTTACATACTACTGTACACAATTTTAGAAAATACACATCAAGACTTTTTGGAATGTATTTGTTTTTTAAAAATATAGAATTGTGTCAAGAATATTTTAGTTTTTAGTTTTAAGTGAATCGCCAGAGGGCAAACTTATATAGTTTAATTTAAAACGCCAGAGGGCAAACAAAAGAATTAAACAGTTTTATTTAAAACGCCAGAGGGCAAACTTATTAAAATATTAATTTTATTGCCAAAAAGCATATTTGTAAATTTCTTAATTCAGACGCCAGAGGGAAAAACTATTAAAGAATATTTTAAAAGTTTAATGTTACACTTTTAATAAAATATAAAAAGATTTAAAAAAGATTTAAAAGAAAGAACTATAATTTAAAATAAAAACATATTATCTTAAAATAAAAATAATTTAATTTCAATTTTTATCCTACTATAAATTTAGGATAAATATATATAGATATATATACATTTATATATTTATATTAATAAAGAACTGTTGAACTGCAGCATATACGTTTTGTTGTCTCGATCAATCACCATCTATCATATCATAGATATTAACAACAACCAGTTCAATTTGGTAATTCCACCACTATACCACAGTTCAGCAAACAGTTCGAATATTTGTTATAAAATCTTATAAATCTGATTTAATAAAAATTATAACTAAAGAAATCCAACAACTGAATTTTATTTCAAACGCACCTAAAACTATAAAATTACTTTTTTAACCAGTGGTACCCTTTTGTTAAGGTGGCGTCACTATCTGTCTCGCTCACACTGAATAAAGTAGCGTCACCACATTTCTCGCTCACACCAATCAAAATAACGTCACTCTTCGTCTCAATCGAAATTGTATGAAATCCGGCTTCATTAAAATTTTTTTTTCCTCAATTAAGAAGTAGTAAGTGTCATTTCATTTTGGAATCTTTATTAAACCCGCCATCTTTTATTGTTACTTGGCAAAATAGTGTAGTACATTTTTTTTACAGTACAGTCGGTTAAAGTTGGGTAATGTAATTATTTTGAATGCAATGTTGGGCAAAAAGCTAACCTTTTATTTGAAACTGAGGCAGTTATGTTTTAACTTTTAACTTTGATTTACAGAAGGGTTATTCATGGTTACATTACAGAAAAAAAAGGTGACGAAAAGTTAATATTTGCAGTCACAGGACTTGAAAGATCATCACAGGGAGTCAGTTTTAAAGATCTATTCTTGAATCCTTATAATTTGAAAAGTACATGACCAAAATTTTTTTTCACATTTTTCTGATAACTGTTACGACTTGGTCTATTGCTCGATTCCGGTTTGACGTTGATTTCTGGGACATCCTGTATATTTAGACACTGCAGGAGAAAGCGTCGACGTACGGAGTTGTAATTTTGTACACAGCGCTTTAATAATAAAAAAAAAGTAACTAAAGCAGGCAACACTTTCTTGGTTTTGTCATACAAAACTTTAGGTATTCACTTTAGTCAACTTATAAACTGATTTTTAAAGCTCTATCATTATTTCTGCCTTTAGTCCCCATGTCTTTCTAGTTAGTGTTCCTGCTATTCCAGAGTGCTACAGTAGTTTCCTAGATTTTTTGTCATTACAATTGAGGTTATAATCCATGGTTCCCCCTAGATGTTCAGCTTGTCTGATTTTGAAACCTTCTATCGCCCTTCCTGCTCAATAAATAACGAAACTGGAAAATGTGTCTGTGCAAGAAGCGTCAAGTTCCATTTCATGTTCGAGTATAGCTACCATAATAGTCCACTTCTTGAAAATGTACCAAGAGATCCTCTGCGTAGGGCTTCTGGATTCTAGCACAGAAATGTGTTTCATTTATAAATGCTGGGAATATCCATCATGATCGTCGTTACACTTCTTAATTTATCAGTTGTACTCTGTTAGGGCTTGTCTGTATTCCTCCCAGTTCGATGATATTTTCGGTAGATTATATTCGCATCCATAGCATGACACTTTTGCTAACAGCTATATAAGGTTGTCACGCACGGCTTGTTGGATGCATCGTCCAACGGTAACCTTAACCTTCCGGAAGTGGCGCGAGGCTTATGAGCTCACACCAATATTCCAATCTATTTCTATGAGCTGCTGTGCATTCCTGAAAAAGCAGGCCGGCAACTCTCCGCTATGTGTTTGTGTCCTGATATTGTAGTTTACCGTCCCACAGACCGCACGAGCACGGTAAAAGTATGTTAATTTTTTTCGAAAGCGAACAAATTAGAAAAGGAAAGGATATAATTGAAATTAATTAGGAGTATTGTTAGTATGAATATTTGAGTTTTTCTTATTTGTATAAAAAGTTTAGATGCCGTTCTTTGATAATAAAAAGTTAGGAAATGAAATACCTATTTATTTTATCTTTTGAAAACAGTTATATATACTTGCGGTCCCGTAGACCGCATGCCACTGCTCGTTTCCTGCCGGTGGGTGCCACTTCCAGAAGGTTAATATCCATTCTTATTTTGAATAAATAAAAAGATTACTCTTTTGGACTTTTTACCGGGTTAAACTTAATTTTGTTCAAGAAAAAATGTTTTGGGATTCTCCGGTATATAGCAAAAGCTAAAAAATGTTCTAATTTGTTATTTGTTTATTTGATGAGTCAAACCAGGACTTGAAACTTGCCACCAAAAGTTAATGGGTTGTGCGTTGAAATAACAAATTAGAAGATTTTTTAGCTTTTGCTATATACCGGAGAATCCCAAAAAAATTCTTTCTTGAACAAAATTTCTTATTTTGGACAGTAACTTGTTAAGTTTTATTACAATTCGGCACTAAAATCTATATCTTATGACCCGTCAAAATATCATTTTTGCATTTTTCGGTATGCCTTTAGTGTGATTAGGAAACTACTTGGGAAACCTTTTTAAGTTCTCGCATCAAAGAATAAAAAAAAGTACTGCTATTTATTATTAACAACATACTTTATGTGCGGTATTACTTCTGTAATATTGGCACAATTAACTCGCTTTATTACCCCTCTCAGAGTGAAATATCATTCACAGCCTTAATTACTGACATACATCTCGACTCTGAGCACTTTTCCAAGGAACCCATAAATTTTCTTTGATGTAATTCCATCAAGAATCTCAGTCAAAGATTGAATTTTAATGAAGATTACATATCTTTTATATTGTGTGTAGCCCCGACTTCTCTTTAGCCATGGAGCTCCTGTGATTCATACCACAAAGAATGGTTACAATATACATTTCATCTGGACAAGGCTGTCCTGAGACACCTGATGTCTTCATTTTAAGATATTCATAATGGTTCATTGTTGGTGACACCAAAGAACAGGGCGAACGTCGACTTGTTTTTTTATGAAGGTACCTGTTTGATTCACTCTAGTGTTTGAAAGGAATTATCTGGTTCTTCTTGTTCCTTGCTGTGGAAGTGAATAAATTATCGTCCTCAAAGAAAAAGAGAAAAATGTATACACATCAGGCTAACCTTACTGTCCGTCCCTCATTAAAATCCACGAAATTAACTGAAATCGCACAATAAACAATTTCTCTGTCGCGTCTGTGGTATATTAAGAAGGATAACGACTGGGACATAAGGAATCCGAGCAATTCCAGGAACTTGTTAAAAACGCTTAATATAGCATAAAATTTCATTTAGCTGTATACTACCAGGGAAGACTTTTATTCATTGAAAAGTGCTTGGGGGGATCACCACAAACTACGGACCATACGAACTCTATACAAACAACTTAGATTTTTCTAAGTCGGTGGAGGCCGGCGAGGCGGCAACTTTCTTTTATAGATGGATGTGGGTTAGTCCCTAGTCTCACTGCAGACGAATATTTTTGCACTTTTAATGGCTTTGTTCGTTGGTGCTATAAAAAATAAAAGGCGACAACAAGAGTTGAAAGAATTTTTCAAAAGTTTTTCATGCTTTAAGTGGGAAGTTTTCACGCATTTGAAGTAAGTATACAACATTTCAAAAGACGGATTCAATTTGCATTTGATGTTTATGGTCTCACCTCAGCCTTACATTACATTAGAAATGTGAAAGGAGAAAAAAATTTCTTTAACAAATAAGGTACATAAGCAAACTTAAAAGAATTATTACATTGATGTAACATTGATGTATGCAAATACAGGGTGGGCCAAAAGTCACCATGGGGTTTAAAAATAACTAACTTTTTCGTTTGTACATTGCTCCACACCCTGTTGACCGTTTCTCTTCATTCCTTTTTTACATGATAGCCAACTGTCTGTTCTTCAAGGTAAGCATGTTTTCCCACCCCACCTTACCCCTCCATTTTTTCATCCTACCATATGTTACCCATGGTGACTTTTGGCCCCCATGGTGACTTTTGGCCCACCCTGTATATTCATAGGAATTGCGCAGAAGTGAAAGTACGGTATTTAAGTAAGCCCAAAGTTTTATAATATTTTAATACTTTTATACATACTTAAGAAGATAGTATTTAGTAGCGGGCATAGTAGAACAGTTCAATATGATCATCAGAATTAAAAGCCTGAGCAAACTAAGAACTCTCAGAATTCTAGTCCACTGGATTCAGTTGATTTTGTTTAACATGCTAACATGCACAAACTGTATGTGGTAAAGCCGATCCCAAAAACTAGTTCCAGTTAAGACAAACATTCCAGTTCAGTTAACATCCATATTTGATTGATGGCGTGTCACCTATAGGACGACAACTGTAGCTCTTGATAAAACTATTTTGCATGAGAGCCCCTACTTTATTCCAAATTATAAGTCTCATATTTTGATAATGGATAACTTCTACACGAGTAAGAAAAGTGCCAAGAGTTGTTGATTTATATTTTTTACTGAACACTGAAGCTTATGAATGTAATGTGCAAAATGATATCGGTAAAATGCCTGCTTCTGTTCGCTATACAAATTCATATTCGTCGGAGTGCATTTTGTATGGCATTCCTTAAGATTTCCAAGTTATTGTAATTATTTTCTTAATGAATAATTTCTTTGAGTTTTTCAGTGGCTATTGTTTTATCAGTACTACAAGCATTGCCCTTCAAAAATCTTATGGAAAGAATCAGGTACGGCCAATCAATGTCACCAATTTTTTAGATCAAACACCTGGGAAATAAAATTTCCACAATTTGAATTGTTTCACCTTTATTAACTTACTAATTCATCCACTATACGTGACAGGAAATTTTACAATTTTTTTTAAGTATATTCAAAAAAGGTATTTATGGCGCATCAAACATATGCTTCTCCGCACTTCACTTTATGGCGATATAATGGTCGCTCATGGATCAAAAGAGATTTTCAGTACCTACCCCAATAATGACTATTCTATTTGTTGACTATGCCAGTGAGATCTAAATAAAACTCGGAACTCATTTCGGTTTAAAGAAGAAACTATTGATTTGATTTAACATCACTTCACTATACTCTCGTCGTCTATGTTGATGGTGATTTTCTTGAAGTTTATGAATAATTTTTTCAAAATTTTCTGTAAAACTTTGTGTCAAAGTCCCAATTTCTGAACAACATAATGGACAGCAAGTTGCTCAACTTAATATTGGTCAATATTGCTCTCCACGCTTTGAATATTGTCGGCTATTTCGAGGACAGCTACAATGTGAATTATATTTTATTTTATTTGTTATTTATAGCTATACTCATGTGATACCTTATACTGGAAAGACACATCTCTAATGCTAGGACAAAAAAATTTATAGATTTTTGCGATGATTGTGGTTTAGCAGTATTTAATGGATGCATGAAAGTGGACTATGATGGAGGGTATTCGTTTATTGGCGGATGTGGTTCCTCTTTGAATGATATTACAGCTTTATCTTATAATTTGTGTCCATTGGTGCAAGATCTGTACGTCACATTACAGGTATTCTCAGATCATTTACCAGTTGTTCTTAATATGTCTTTATTTGACGTAGGGTCTATACACATAGGGAAGAGGTTAGGCCCTTGACTTTGATTCCTAAATTAAACTGGGGAATGCAAACTGATGACATATACAGAGATATCTTGGCGAAGAAGCTTACGGGTAAAATTTTTACGATAAGCTTGCGTATTGATGTAACAAATGAACTATTTTAAGGTTCTGTTGAATCCAGTTATAGCAAATAAACCTATATTTTACGCTGCTCCACTTATATACGATGACATCTTAGACAATGAGTTCCATTTATCCGAACTTTATGCTGTACCTTATAAAGGTAAGGATAATAAAGCAACGGGAATTGATAAAGCTCCTTATGAATTCTACAAGAATGCTCCAGAATGCTTTATAGTAAAGCTGGTAAGCTATTTTAATTATATTAACACTCAATGTGAAATACGTGTTTCCTTTACCACTGTTACGCCTGTTATGTGGCGCGAGCTCAGCTAGCTCCTTGGAGGATTGGATATAGATTTCCCTAAGTAGAGGGAGAGATATCGGTACTCACGTTACTAAATGTGTTACAAACCTAGCACAAAATCTTTTATTTTTTTCCGGGCGCCCCGTAGCTTTTCTTTTTCTCGGGGAAACCACGAAAACTCCCGCTTGGTTTCTACGTCACGATACATAAAATAAAATTAATTCACACAAGGGATATCAATACCAACTCTTATTTTATTACTTCAACTTCAATTCAACTAAAAAAAAAATGTTATTCGTGTTCCAAACATGCTTTCCTTTTCAACTTATCTATAGGCACAGTCCGATTTAAATTATTTAAATTAGATAGAACTCACAAAATTATAAGTAGAAAAATATGAATTTAATATACCTACTTGCCCCATCAACCAGCAGATGGCCGGATACACAAATACTTTTGTGGTAAATTCGGTAAATCCCACTGACATGCATATACGTAAATTCCCAAATAAATTTAAATATAGAGGTAGTTTACGACAGTTGGTAGCATTGACAGTGAAAGTATACTTTCTAACATCAAAACTGGTGCCACATGAAACAGGAGATTAAGCAGTCCATTTATATATATGTCAGTGCTTTATGTTTAGTGGGAGCTGGATCAAACTTTAAAATTCAAACGTTCCCGAATAACATATTGAGCCATTGCTGATTGCGGGATGCCATGATTTCTATTGACGAAAAATATCCCTACAAAATTTGAATTACCAAAAAAAAAAAAAAACAAAAATAAAAAAAAACAAAAATAAAAAAAAACATTATCAAAAAAAAACAATTAATACGCAAATGTCAACTACTGGCTGGAAGAAATTTACTAGAATATGTAGATATATACATATAAAAAATATATAAACGGAAGACAGCATGCATTACGTATTCAAGGAGAGGAAAATTATTAACAATATATGTATGTCCAAGCTATGCTTTGCAGTTAAAACTTATGATGTTGCATTTGTGTGTTGATAATTTGTGCGTGTTAGGCTATGTGTGTGTATCTTATCCTATTTGTTTCGATCTGGTGATTTGAGAGTTAACCAAAACCCTCGAGAATACATCATAAATGCATAATAAAAAACCGTATTAATAACAGTGAAAATGAAAACGACAAAAATGTATTTTTCCTGTATGTTTTGATATTTTCCAGATTTATTTAAATAACTTCTTAAATATGACAAACTAAAGCTTCCCTTCCAGTTATGTATAGTATATTGATTTAATTAAGTGGTGTGAGACCTTAGATTTAAGTATTGAATAAATTTTAAGAGAAAAAGAAAGATTTATATGTTTTTTATATTTTGATGAATGCGCTATCACCAGAAGTACTTTCAACGCATGTATAAAACGAAATTGTACTCCAATGGCGATAGAATTTGTAGAAGTAACTACAAAATTTATAATGTTCTTAGCACATGCTGCTTTTTGTGATCATTTTTATATATCAAAATAACAGAGAACGAGTTTTTCGATTTAAAATTAGGTTTAGTGGATACATTAGCTCGAGAGCTATTTACAGATACACAAGTAAAACATAAACTCTTTCGCCACTTTTATTATTTCCGCGATGTCCATAACTAATGCCCTTCAGTGGAAATAAGTTTTGAGTCGGAAAAACCTTCTAGTTCTGGAGCTACCTAATTTGTGAGATTTTTTAATTCATACTTCAATTTGGTTTTAAGGACCGTATACAAAATTTCAGTTCCTAAGTCAATGCGCGTACGGATATGCGAAATTCAAAATATGTTTTAATAATATGCGTGGGTGTTCAATCCAGTCTACTCTACCATAATTATTTCAATGCTTTACAAACAGAATGACAAGCTTAGCATACCCTATGCGGTTTTATCTATGGTATAACAAGTCAAATAAGCTCTGATAAGATCTACCTTGCGATCCTGTTATTTATGAAAAACTATAGAGTGTAGCATAGACCTTGTGGGATTGTATAGCTAGTCAGATATATGTACATATACATAGTATCGGTATGGATACCTGAAAATAGAACAAAATCTTCTCGAATTTTAACAGCATTGAGTTAAGAATTGTTTTGCATATTGGTGCTGCTTAAATTCGTAAAGTTTTCTTCAATTTTTTGATCAACTCTATAGTTTTACACACTTGACACGTTCTGATCGAATCGACTTCCCTGATATGGTCCAAGTTCCCATATGGGGGGGGGGGAAGCCATTGAACGTTGCAGAGTTGTTCTCCGCGATGTAAGACCATAATATGCATTCGGTAGGCAAATAATATAGCTAATATCCTTAAGGTGCAAAACAAGATAATAACTCACGGATGTGGTCATTGCAATTTGTGAAGTTTAATTCTTCTGTAACCTTATTCTAACTTGAGGCTGCTTCTGAAAATACCTACAAATTAATCTGGTAAAGATAAAAAAACACAACAAACAATAATAAAAAATTATTTATTAAATATACATAAGTGCTTTATAAAAATAGTTAGTTCATAGATTGGCTTAGATATATTTTTTATAGCTGTGAACATTAAAATACATATATTTTTTAAAGATCGCATTTTCGAATAATTTTCCAGTTTTTCCGAATTTTTTCTAATTATTTCGAATTTTCCCTAATTTGTTCCGAATTATCCGAATAATTTTTCCGACTTTTTTCTAATTGTTCCGAACTTTTTTTTTCAATTTTTCCGGATATTTTCCAGTTGTTCCGAGTTTTTTCAAATTATTCCGAATTTTTCCCGAATTTTCCAATAATTTTCCAATTGTTCCGATTTTTTTTCAATTACTACGATTTTTTGTTAATTTTTTGGATTTTTTCCAATTGCTCCGAATTTTTTTCAAATATTTACGATTTTTTTTCAATTGTTCCGAACGATTTTCCAATTTTTCCGAATTTTTTTAAATTACTAAGATTTTTTTTTAATTTTGTGGATTTTTTTCCAATTGTTCCGAATTTTTTTCAAATTATTACGATTTTTTTTCAATTGGTCCGGATTTATTTCCAATTGTTCCATTTTTTTTTTAAATTACTACGATTTTTTTTCAATTGTTCCGAACGTTTTTGAAATTGTTGCGATTTTTTTCCAATTGTTCCGAACATTTTTCCAATTGTTCCGGATTTTTTTTCCAAATGTTCCGAACGTTTTTCCAATTGTTCCGATTATTTTGCAATTACTACAATTTTTTTTAATTTTGTGGATTTTATTCCAATTGTTCCGGATTTTTTTTTTTTTTCAAATTATTACGATTTTTTTTCAATTGTTCCGGATTTTTTTCCACATGCTCAGAACGTTTTTCCAATTTCTCCGAGTTTTTTTTCAATTATTACAATTTTTTCGCTAAATTTAATAATTAATTTCTTGATACGGCAGTAGGTATGTATATATGTACATATGTGCCTCCCCGTGGACAGTTTCTTCCTACCACATTTGAATCATCCTTCAATCTTGGTTCAATTTCAGAACGCCGAACAAATTTGTAACAAAATGAGCATATCGCCCTATGCAAAATGATTTAAACAGCACCTCTGACACTTTTTAGTTTTTTATTTTTCAATTTTTTCTAATAAAAAAAAAAATTATTATTATTATTAATTAATTATTATTAAATTTATTGTGACGGCAGTATGTATATATGCAACTCCCCATATACATTTCCCTTTCTTCCCATATAAATTAATTTCTGTACATATCTCGCCCCTTGCATTCAGCCCAAACCAAAGTGATCTAATCAGCCTGTATGTACATGTTCCCCGTTTCTCATCATATCTCGCTCTTTGCATTCATACCGTAGTAAAAATGACCTAATCAGATCTGATAAATAAAAAAAAAAAAAATTGAAACCCGAGTAGGTATATATGTACCTCACCCCGTCGCCAGTTTCTTCCAACCACATTTTATCATCCTTCAATCCAATCTTCCTTCCAACTCCCCATATAAATTTCTACCGATATCGCTCTTTCCTTTCACACCGTAAGAAGAACTTCCCACATAGATTAAATTCTATACATAATAATTAATTAATTTATTGAAACGGAAGTGCAGTGTGTGTATATGTATATACCTCATCGCCAATTTCTAATACCGTAACCGAAAATGAGCTATGATTTGACTGTATTTAATACATATTGATTCAATATCTCGCAATCGTCACCAAAATGATCTATTCAGCTTGATGATGTCTAAAAAAAAATAAATATTGCAATACAACCAATATCTCAACCAAAAATCCTAATCTAGTTCCTCGAGTCAAGTTGCAAGATCAAATAAAAGAAGTAATTGAATACTATATTTTTAGCAACAAACTTGTTACCTACTACACTTAGCTTAAAATCAAACTGAGAATGGTAGGGCCAATGTGCTAAATACTACAGAGGAAGAAGTTATTCTGGACACAATTAAAGTGTTTCTTGATCCAATCCACACTCAGCCATAAATATTTTTAAAATGATAGAAACAGGATAAAACGGGAGGATCCTGTGATCGAATATTTTCGACTAGAACATTTATATCGTAAAGAAAAAGATTCAGTCTTACAGATTTTTCAAGAATATTCTGATATTTTTTATATCAAGGAGACGTGCTAACAAGCACTAGCGCAATTGAGCATGAAATAAATACAGGAAATGCTCCGCCTATTGCAGCAAAAAAGTATCATTATCCGGAAGCTTGTTCATAAATATGAAGTTAATAACCAATTAGAGCAAATGCTAAAATAAGGTCTTATAAATCTTTATGTTTTTCCCTGATCAGCTCCTCTTTAGGTTGTCCCGAAAAAAATCGACATAACGGGTCAGCAAAAGTGGCGTGAGTAATCAAATAACCATGGGCAATGCATTTCACCATCCAAATATTTCCGATAGACTAGACTAGAATGCTAGTTATATAGTTATCTACATCCTCTGTTTTTGAACACGAAGTTCATGTAAAAAGTGTTTTCCAAAAATTAAAATTTAAAAATTTGAAACTCCAACCGGATAAGTCTGAGTTTATACGGAAGGAGGCGCCCTATCTTGAAAACATTATTACTACCGAGCAAAATGAGATAAATTAATTTTTGGGACTTGCCAATTACCGCAGGTCCACTGATGGATTTAGTGTATTGCTAGTTCACTTACAAAACTATGAAAATGAGATACAAAGTTTGAATGGCCTGAGCCTCATCAAGGTGCATTTGATACTTTGAAACATAGATTATCTTCAGGTCCAGACTTCCTGAAACAATTTATATTAACCACCGACGCATCCATCTTCGCAATCGGTACTGTTTTAAGCTAAGAAGAATCTCGAATAGTGCGACGGAATACACAAAGATAATACTATAATTAACATATTTAATTTAAATGAGCAAAGTTTTCCTTCACAATTGTCACTGTCAGTCAATCTGACAATTCTCGATGCTTAAGTTGGCATTCCATTTAATGCACTGAACTGTTTTTAAAATTAGTAACAGTTCAACCATAGTTCACCGTACATTCTGAGCTTGAAAGAGGCAAATAGATTTTAGCCAAAATTTGTGTCATTTTTATATCTATAGGGGTATACTAATTTTGTCATTCCGTTTGTAACACCTCGAAATAATGATGGTAGAGCAAAATGGATTGGATACCCACCCATAATATTAAAAGTTATTTTGATTTTTGCATGTCCGTCCGTCTGTCCGTCTGTGCGCACGATAACTCGAGAACGCGTATACTTAAAGAGCTGAAATTTTGTGCACGGACTTTAAAAAAAAAGTAAAAAATTCGAAAATGAGACAAATCGGGCAACTCCTTCGTGGGGTTGCCATATAAAAATTTCGTTTTCCGCTATATACATATTTGGACACTGCCTGAGAACACGTCGACGTAGAGAGCTGAAATTTCGTACATGATGTTCTAACTACATTAGCAAATAAAATGTCAAAAATGGACTAAACCGAACAACTCCTTCTTGGTGTTGCCATATAAAAATTTATGTTTTTTACGTATACTTTGAAAACGATCAGTCCAAGACATTTTTATTGTACTAAAAACTTCGTCAGAATACGAAATCCTATAAAATTAATAATAAACCGTTCTAGAAATATATGCGAAAAACAACTTCAAAATCAAACTTGAATAGATCGGTGACCATACGAAATTTAATACGGGCATTCATCTAGGGTATCATAAGAATTGGTCTTAGACCAATTCTAGCTTTTTTACTTGTTGACTATAGGAATTAGATAGGATGGCTCAGTCCATTTTTATTACATGCCAGTGGTGATCACTGAGCAGTCAACTTTATACTAAGCTAAATCTAAGTCCGCTATTTCTCAGAAAGCTAAAAAATTATGCAATTACAACTGGTTAATTATCCGCTTAGATAGCTAGGTATTATACCAATAAACCTGCAACATTCCAGTACTGACTGTCTAACTGTTTCCCGAAGTAGTACTAACTCAGATTAAAAGTGTCGCACTGTCAGTTTCGATAAACTCGAATGTTAATATTGAAATGTTAAAGCTTATTGAATTTTACAAATTTATCGTATTTTCTTTCTTTTCTCTGTAAAACTAAATTGAAATGACCAATAAATTTAAAAATTTCATATATTTTCAATATTAAGACTCTACTATACTGATGTTGTGAAGTTCTCCTCTACACTTTTACCATATGCGTACGTCACCGCGTAGACGGATATAGGAGAATCTGCTTGCATGTGTGTATGATATAATCCGTTCTAACAGTCTATTTATATATTTAGCGACAGCCTTTTTCATCACATTCAGGTTAACTTTCCTGTTAACACTACCATAACATTAAACAGTTGAGAGTTTTTGTTTGAGGAATCGTAGTCATTTGGTTGAGATAAAAATATTTTTAAACAACTTTATTAGGAAAGGTACAATAATTTTATTTCGGTTTCTGTATGAATAGTAGCTTATGGCGGAGCAGCTATTAAAATCACACTTTTGCCAGTTTCAGATAAGAACACTGCAAATATTCTAGAATGTTAGGACTACGTAAGGGCTTTCATGTAGTAGTGCGGCATTCTGTTTCATGACTTGGGGAGTATTTCTAGAGGGTTTTGTGTGTGCGCATGCATATATGCATATTCGGACGTGCAAAGAGACGGCAAAGGAAAACAGTTCCAGACAGCTGGCAAATCTGGGAACGATGTGTTCTGTAGATTTGGTACTTTGTAAATTTTCTTGTCCAACCTTAGCACAGACATAGCACGGGCTGTTCGATATCTTTATGTTGTACTATTTTTGGTAATAGTCCTCAAAGAAAACAATAATTTCAAACCTATCCCATTTATAATATACTGCTGACTGATGTTTTAATTATAAAGATTCCAAGTTCGACAATTTATCGATAGTCGATATGTTGTAACACATTCGACAGGCGATAATTTCGATAGAAAATTAGTTTGGTTTTTCTATTAGAAATCTTATAGCCTTCGGCTTTTGCTGAAATAATTGACTTGTAAGAGGCAATCTTGTAAATACCTATTCTTCTTATTTGTCGTTCCGCGCAATGTTAAATGAAACGAGTGATATTATTGATTTAGGTTGAATAATTTTTCAATACAATCTGATTCCAATCACAGAGCAAAAATCAATAGATCCGAAATTTAAAAATCACGCAAACGCAGAGCACATAGTTACAAAAGACAAAGGACCCATCAAATCAATGCGAAATTACAGGGTTTATATGCTGTTAGTATGTGCTAGGTTCGCGGGATAGTTTTATAAAAAGGTTTTGTAGGATGGAAGTTATTTTATGTAATTTCAGTAAATAAAAACTTGTCTGGCCCTACCAAAGATGTTTTCCGTCAGTCCTAATAAAAGAATGTTCATTATTTCCAACTAAAATATCTTTATGACTGGTGGACTGCAAACAACTTCCAGCTTATCGTATGAAACTCCGTTCCCTATATGCTTAATTTGAAACACATAAGCTTACTAAATACCATGGAAAATATAAATATGAAAAATAAAACACCACTGATTATTTATCCATTAATTTTAACTTTTAATTATTACTTTGAGTTTTTACCTTTTTTGCTAAGAAACAGAAATTTCCTCAGGAGTTTCTCTTTTATTTTTCTGGTCCCGCCCAAATAAGTATTTTGATAAGTATCATGTACATACTCAACTTATCTGAAAGATCAATCTCAGAAGATGGATTTAATTACATATCTTGATACGGTTAACATTATTCCTAATTTGCAATCAGAGTTTAGTAAAGTGTTGAATCACTTAAATACGACAAGTCATTTGTTTACTTTAATTAAAATGTAAATTTTCTCTTTGTAATCTTGTCAGTGTCATGTCATTATGGTTAGCGTACAGCACATATACAAGATACGCCCCGTTTTTTAAATAAAATTAAAGTCACCTTAATTAAATTATCACTACTCTACCATCATTCTCTACCCAGTATCATTCCTTTAAATTAGTTCTTTATTACGTCCCGGTTTAATTAGAAAATAGACACGGTGACAGTGTAATGGAAACTGGAGGTAGCTTGTTATCAATTACGATGAGTTGACTTTGCGTTTAAATTTTTTCTACGTGATATTTTGTACGCTCTTTGGTTTAAAGATTACACAGAAGCTAGTTAATTTTAAAATTTTAAGTCTTTTAATAAAAATTAAATAGTATAAAACATGCGTACTGTTTTTAAACTATATAACTTATATAAACTTACTATATATAAATTTTTCTGCCAATATACGTTTTTTTTTTAAATTTAGGCCGGTTGCACACCAAGATGATTAATATCACAAAGAAATTTATGTCCAAAAGGAGACTGGATTGCAAATATATTCTGTGAAATTCATTAAATTTTCTCCTGTACTCGCATTCGAAAGAATCAGAGACAAATATCATAAGGAGAACATTTTCAAGCGACACTAGCAGAAGCAGTGTGTCTTGTCGTAATTCGATAGAATATTTCTTGCAGATTTCAGTATATGTATATTCAAGTTTCTGCTTCAGATGTACTACGTATTGTAAAGTTTTTAAATACTGCAAAAATTAAAAATACCGACTCCGCTTTTAATATAAGGTTTGTAGAAGCAATGAAAGACACAGTTGTATGTGGAATTTCAATGTATCGGAATCACTGACATGTATATAAATTGACTGACTGATTTGACAGCTGTGCACAACGCAAAACATCAATTTGTTTTTTAAAGCATATGACAAGTAATTAAATTATAATTCCTCTGTCATCCAAGGCTTGGGAAGTATATTTCGATAGCAGAAGTGATAGTGATGAATGTGCAAGTGATCGTAGAAACATACCTGAAAGTTTTGGAATTTGATAGAACACAGTGCCGCGGTTTGATGACAAGCAGTTTAAGGCACGCTTTCATCTTTCGTCAACAAGCTTTGGTGTACTTCTAAAAGGCCTTCATGCAACTATTTAGTACCCATAGTACGGATTTGAATCCAAGTCGACCACTTGCACACTTTGAAAAGAAACTGCTTATAACGTTATGGTATCTCGCAAACATGGAGTGATTTAAATAAATCTTATCTATGTATTATTTAAAAATTGTTAAGTAATGTTAAAATTTTGATACGCAAATCAGTAGCTGGCAGATAAATGTGAAGTGACTATCAGAACTTGTTGGAATCCTGTTCATATTATCTGCAAAGACATTCTTCAATCAAATAAAGAGTATAAGTTCATAACATGGCCTAATGAAGTAAGGGCAGAACAGATTGCAGATTACTTACTACAAACGGAAGACATGTTTTCCATTTCTATAGATATTAAATTTTCTGCCAACATAATTTAGTTTTCAGGTATTATGGGATGTATAGACGGAAACCACATTCCTATACCAGCACCAAAAGAACACCCAAATTCCTACATGAATATGAAGAAATTTCACTTGGTATTTCTGCAAGTGGTATGCGATGAAAATATGATGTTTACAGAATGTTATACTGGTGAAATTGGATCAATATATGATTCTTGTATGTTTCGAAAATCTAATCTATATAAATGAATATTCAACGGTTCGATATTTCTAGGGATTTCTAGAATACATTTTTAGCTAAATATACATTATGTGAGTTTTTGCAGGTTCTTTGAAGATTACATATAAGCAGCACATGCTTGGAGACCAAGATTAGGGATTAAAAACTTACTTTATGATTCCCTACAAGAAATGGTCACATTTCCGAAGACAATGACGGTTTAACCATATCCTCGGGTTTTTATTGAAGAGCAATCGGTCTTCTGAAAAACAGATTCCGCCGTCTATATGGACTAAAAACTGAGAAACCTAACTTAATCCCTTTGTTTATTATGAGTGCTTGCATCCTACACAACACCTGTTTACAACAGAATTTTTTTTTTTGAATATAGCTTTTCACCAGAAGAAAATATTAGCAGGAGTATTCCACAGCAGCAGCAGCAGCAAGACTCGTCCGCTAAACGGAAAAGGAAAGAAATTGCACTGCAGTTAAATATGACTGCAACATAAAAAAAAAAACGATAATGTATTTTGAACTTTTAAACATATTACAATATAACAAATTATATATCTTCTTCTATTCTCATTAAAAACATATAAAATATAAAAAAGCACTTTCTATTACATTTTTACCCAAAATATATTAATCTCTTGTGATGCTCTTCACAAGATTCTCACAGAGATTTAAAAACTTCTCTGTACGAGACATTTTGTCTTGAGTCGTTCCCCCTAGCAGTTTTAGGGTCATCAGTTTTTCTTCGTCTTGATTTTTAAATTGTGGTTTCCTCGATTATTACATCGTCAATATCGTAATGCTTTTCTGACTTACCTGGCTTTGTCACTACAGCACTATCATATCTGGAGCAGGTGGCAAGTGGATTCACTTCACGGTGTTTGAAAGGGATTTAGTCAAGAGCATCGAAATATTCTCAACTTTTTCTATTATTACCGCTTGTACTGTCGTGATCTTTTATTTTGTTATACATTGTTTTCAACTCTTTCCATTTGCCGTTCCCTTTTTCACCAGTTTACAATTTTCCTCTTATATTCCGCATTTCAAGAGCTATGTCTTCCTACCCTTTTTTTTGGCATCCGTCTCTAACCGGGTGATGTTCGCTTCATATATATTAGTCAAACATTTGATATCTCCTGGAGTCCATCTTATGAAATTGTCAGCTTCTGAAAATAAAATATATCGTTTTATTTACAAAATTAAATCAATTGTTTTCGTACTTCTGCTGTTACTGCCTTCCATTTTCTTGGATTGATATTTGCCATTTGACGTTTGTCAAATTATATTCTATTTATTCAAACTAGTTTAAAAAGAATACGTTCAGAATACATACCTGCGAGTAAGGAAACGTAGAATGGAATAAAAGAAATGGGTAAATAAACGCTTTTGGTGCGTTTTGAATACTCCGAATGAATACAGAAAAGAACTCCTTGATTTCAGAAAGTATTCTCTCACTGTCAATACTACCAACTGTAGTAAGCTGGTGAGAAATTTGCAATATTTGGGGATTTCATGACAATGGAATTTACCGGATTTATTAACACAATATTTGGCACTTTGTTTCTTAATTTTAATTGTGAGTAGAAGGAAGTGTTTTTACAAGGATGTTTTGGAAGCAAAAATCTATTTATAGCAGGAAAACGATCAGTCCATTCATATACATGTCAGTAATCAGAAATGATGAGAAAGCTTAGTTTACTCCAAGCTCCAAGCAAAAGGGATGCCTGATACAGGTAATGGACATAATTTAATTTTTTTTTTAAGTTTCTATTCATGAGAAAAATATCGTTAGGTTATACAATGTGGGCCAAAAGTCACCATGGGGTTTAAAAATTTAATAACTTTTTCGTTTATATATTTTTTTATTTTTTTTTTTTTTAGATTATATAAATAATATCTGGAGAATAAATAATGGAGAGATTCACAACTGAACAAAGAACCAGAATAATAGAATTTTATTACTTAAATCAGCGATCAATTATTTTAACGCAAAGAGCATATCGTCGCCATTTTAACGTCAGAATTTCGCCCTCTGAAGCCATGATTCGTTGCTTAGTTGATCGTCACCACCAACATGGCACCGTAAGTGGTTTGCCTCGAACCGATAGACCGCGTATAATTCACACTGCGGAAAATATTGAACGTGTAGAGCAAAGAGTTAACGAAACACCAGAAACATCTACCAGAAGGCGTTCTGCTCAGCTAGGGATGTCTCGTACGTCACTACGGCGCATTTTAAAAAAAGATTTACTGTTATATGGGTGCAATTGGTGCAAGAATTAAAACCCGGAGATCATCGGCAACGTCTAAATTTTGCAGTTAAATTTCAACAGTTGGCCAGAAATGAAATCAACTTTTTTGAAAATCTGATTATGAGTGATGAAGCTCATTTTCATCTGAATGGCTTTGTTAATAAGCAGAACTGTAGGTTCTGGGGTTCTGAAAATCCAAGAGCCATTCATCAACGCCAATTGCACCCCATTAGGTGTACAGTATGGTGTGGCATTACATCTGAAAATACCATTGGGCCTTACTTCTTCGAAAATGAAGATGGAAGTGCTGCAACCGTAAATGGAGAGCGGTATCGGTTTATGATAGAAAATTTTTTACGTCCTGCTCTTGAAAACAGACCTGAGATGTGGATTCAGCAGGATGGAGCCACTGCCCACACTGCCCGAGACACAATGGCACTTTTAAGGCAAATTTTTGGACAGCGAATAATTTCAAGAAATTCGGAACTTAATTGGCCAGCGCGTTCGCCAGCACCCGACTATTTTCTATGGGGTTATTTGAAGGAGCGAGTATATGTGAACAAGCCCGAGACAATCCTTGAACTCAAGGCCAACATTGCTGCAGAAATTCGAGCGCTACAGCCACAAATGTTGAAAGATGTTATGGAAAATGCTCTAAAAAGAGCCCATCATTGCGAAGCTAATAACGGCGGTCATTTAAGTGACATTATTTTCCATACTTAGCGTAAAAAAATTTCCATTTTGTATATTTTATAATCTAAAAAAAAAAAAAGATATATAAACGAAAAAGTTATTAAATCTTTAAACCCCATGGTGACTTTTGGCCCACCCTGTATGATCCTTGATAACCAAGCGTACGTCCATTAAATTAGTATTGAGCCTTCCGGAGTTATAAAATAGTTCCCCAAATTGTCGCTCTATCATTTAATCTGATTTTGGTGTTGTTACCTACCAGCGAGTGAAGTCTCCGCATTCACTGCCATTATAACCATGTGCGGTGAGGGCAACACCACCATTGTTTTCTTTCGGGGACCTTTACTTAAACTTGATACAAAGTTAGTCGGATTTATTTCCACAATCAAACACAAATTTCATTTTCTTATTTTTATTAACCAATCTCTTCGACACGACTTTCTCCAAATTTTAATTAAGCTTTTCCTTTAAATATTCTTATTTTCACTACCAAACTTTCGGACACATTTTCTTTCCGTTTTTCAATTTAACTATTCGTTTAATAATTTTCTTATTTCTGCTAAACAAACTGACAAATCCAGCGTCCAGATCTCGCCGTGTCGCACTCGAAGATCAGAAAAATTGAACTGTGGGAGCTTATGGTTTATGCGGTGGTAATCCAGTCCCTCAGTTCAGGGTCGGGAAATGCTTAATATGCATTTTAAGAAAATTTTATCTTTGGACGTGATTAAACACATCCAAAATTATCGCGATGGACGATGGCTTGACGATGTAAGATGATCGCTCCATAATTATCAAGTATCGCGTTGCCGTCCGTTATCGCGCATGAGTTGATACATTATTGCGAATATGCAATATATTTACATGCTTTTTGCAAGATTTAGTTTTATTTTCTCTTTTGTTTATTTTTTGTGCAGTTGTTTTACTGTCAATTTTTTTCTAAAGGCAAAATTTACCGTAGGAGTTTTCTATAATAAAGGCTGGGATTGAAATCCGAAACTTCTGCTTTTCCCAATTCATTTTGTGGGAATACTTTTTAATAACTTTCTATCAACTTACAGATCCCTTACTCAGAAAGTTTGTGTCTGAGTAAACGGTTTTGTGATTTCCGATGGGGTAAAATTTTCTTACGTGTTGGGGGGCTTTGGGGTGGGGGTGGTAACTACCACTGTTGGTGCTGTCCAATTCGGGCCGTGTGTGTGTGTATGGGTCGAGAGTCGAATAACGAGAGTGGAGTTTCGAGAATCGATTTTCTAGAGACGTATTTCGAGAGACGAGTTTAGAGAGTCGAGAGTAGACTTTCGAGAGTAGAATATTGAGAGTCGATTTTCGAGGATCGTGTTTCCTGAGTACGGCTAAAAAGTAGAAAATAAAATAAATTAAAAAAACATTCTCTTAATTTTTAGTGCATTTTATTTGTTTTTTTAATATATTTTTTTTCAATTTTTAATTAAAGAATTTTAATAAATTACAGGCACGATTTTCTTCATTTATTGGGGAAGCTGAACTAATCATCTTTTAAGAAACACTAGCTTATATGAAAATTTGTTGAGTGCATATTTATTTTATATTACCTCTTTTTTGAGTTTTTCGGTATATAAGTCGGTATATAGCAGCTGCTGGGACACATAAGCCCATCAGAATTTTAAAACGGCCGAATTTAAAAGTTTCCATATAATATGGGGTATATGTGTCCCAAATCGTCCTCTGAAATCTTATCTAACGGAATTAAGCTTTATGGGCCATGGGCGTATCTTTAAAGTTATTCATGTTTAGTTTTGTGTTTCAAATCATCTTCTGAAATCTTATTTAACGGTATTTAGCTGTGTGGGCGTGTGTTTATGTTTAGTTTTGCATTGTAATTTGTGAAGTGCAGTCGTAATTTGCGATAAATTAGTGATATTTTATATTTTAATTAGTGAAAACCGTAATTATTGGGAATATTTTATATAAAGTAAATACTATATTTATAATATTTGTCACAATAGTCTTGTTAAGTTTTTAATTTTTAATTTCGTTTTTTATATATAGAAGGAAAAATGAATGATAAAGAAATTGAAGAGCATTTCTTGAACTCATCAGACAGCTCAGCTAGCGATGATCTTCTTGCAAGCAACAGCGAATTTGATCTTGATTTCAATCCCCATATTGACTGCAAAGATGGAAGTGTAAATTCAGATTCTACTGAAGGTGATTTTGATGAAGATGGTGAGGATTTTAGGAAAATAAATGAAAATAATGTATCTCAAACAAATCTGAAAACGAATCCAATTTGAATTATATGCATCCGCCAAATATTTGGTTCAACCCAGCCAACCAAACCAAAAAGGGCATTGCCAAGCTTGCGTCCATGTAATATTAGCGTTTGGAGATAGCAAAAAAAAAAAAAAAGACGTAGAGCTAGTCGTATATCAAAAACTGATATTGGTGAACTGAAGATTATGTTGGGCGACAATGTAATGCAATGTAATGTCTTAAAATCGGATTTTAATAGACATTTTTTTAAACAAGCACACTTTTGGTTAAATTATTTATTATTCATTTTTCTTTTGGATGAAATAAAGCTAATAAAATGGACTAAATCGTGCAAATCCTTCTTGGTGTTGCCACATAAAAATTTTGGTTTTTAACGTATACTGTAAAAACGATTAGTCCTAGATATTTTTAGTTTTTCAGAATATCAAATCCTATGAAATTGGTTTTAATAATTTTTACTGTCCGACGAACCGTTCTAAAAATATATACGAAAAACCACTTTAAAAAATCAGACTTTCACAGATACATGACCATACGAAATTACATACCGGCATTCATCTATTTGTTTAAAAGCTAAGTTTAAATCAAGCTTATGTAGCCTCATGATCCATCTCACTATGTGGTATTTGATGAATTCCGATGTCACCAAATTAAAGCATGCTCTTAAAGCTGTACCGTTGTACTCTTTAACACACTCTTTTTATGCGGAGTTATTCAGAATTCACAAAGAGGACCATCTCCCCCATGCCCCATCGCCTTGCACTATAGCCGCGCATGAACCAAAGTTACACGGCCTCGAAATGAATCGTAATCTTTTGAGTAAATTCTGGAGTTTGTTCACTGATGCCTGACCTAAAGAAATTTGTAAGTCAATTAAATTGTTTACTACTGATTCTGACCACATTTTAGAGATCTATTCTTCCAGCACTTAGAACATCAAGAGCAAAGATCAACAGTAATACCTAGATTTTCTACTTTCATGAACTTTTTTAATAGCGTTAATATGCTCATAAAAAAAACTCTAATGTTACAATGAAGTCCTCAGGGTAAATAAAGATAAATAATAGTCACTGCTTCGTTCGACTAAATGCGGGGCACTCTAAGTTTAAAATTTAGAAATGTAGTATTTTCCTTTGATTAGTTAAAACTACCATAAAGTGTTTCGTGGAAATCAATTGATGGTAAAATGTACCTACTGGTCAGTTTAAGATTGGAAAGATACATATATGGCAAAGAATTCGCACATACCTTGGTGACCATATTTGAAGCTTCAATAAAACAAGGAAATTATCACTCCACATAATTCCGGACGATAAGGTTATAATTCTCAACTCGAAGTACCTATGTAGAGAATTAGGACCAGGCAAGTGCGGTACAGTGTTATGTATTGAGACCTTGTAAAGAAATTGCCTGATTTACTCTATTTATAAAATTCAATTTGAAATTGTAATATAATTTTTGCACCCAAAGTTTTCTAAGTACACTTTCAACCATAACTCAGGTGCAAGATCGGAACTTATGTTTCACAAAATAGTTGCCCGCATTTCCTCATTTCAGAATTTTACATACAATTTTGACGAAAACGTTGTAAATAAAATCTTAGGGAGCTGGAAATTTGAAAACATTGTATAAATACAAATATATATTGAAAGGGAAATTTTTATACAGCAACCCTACGAAAGTGTTCCTAGAATTTGGACCTACAATTTTCATAAAAAAGCTGGGATATAAGATTTTAGCTTAATAAAGATCTCGACCGGATGCGAAGGTGGGCCGATATGCTAAAATTAAAAATGGAGTTTAATGTCACAAATCTGTGTCTAATTAATTTTATTATGACATCATTGTTTCTCTATGTATACTCCATAATTTTATCTAGGCTATAGAAATATAAACGTATTGATTTAAGTAGGTACATAGAGGGGCTATTCAAGTTTCAACACCGCTGGAATAAAAGCATTTGTTCTCCGATGAAATAATGTAAAAAATTAATGCCTTCGTATTTGTACCACGAGTGCAAAGAGAAGTCATATAAAAAAATTAAAGCATAATTCAGTTTTCTTCTAGAACTCTATAGCGGTCTTTAGTGAAATTCTTTTTGGGAGTCCAAACATTATAGTTGTGTTGTGAGTGCATGTTATATTCAAGGACCAATGTTGGTTGAAGCGTTGGCATTGAAGAAAATAGAAAAACAGAAAATAGCTTTGCTTTTGTCCTTCTAGGCTAATTATCTAATGGATACTCTGCTCATCTAGATTCCGAAAATATGTATCACAAGGTATGAGTCAAATGTAGTTACGGTATGACTGAGTATGTTTGCAAAAGTTTTATAACTTTTTATAAAACTCCTTGTAGTTTATATTAGGCAATCACTAACACTTCGCACCTTAACTTTTCTCATATGAAAAGTTGCTTCCCTGCGGTTTTTATCAACGAACTTATCGCACTTTTAGATGAAAATTTGGGGAGTCTTTCATTCATTTTTAGGGCTCCGTACCTAAAGGAAAAAACGGGAAAAGTTGCTTCTCTACGTTTTTATCTACGAACTTATCGCACTTTTAGATGAAAATTTGGGGATTCTTTCATTCATTTTTAGGGTTCCGTACCCAAAGGAAAAAACGGGAACTTTATTACTAAGCCTCCGATGTTCGTATGTTCGTCCGTCTGTCTGTCACCAAGCTATATATCATGAACTGTAATAGGTAGACAGTGGAAATTTTCACAGAGTGTGTATTTCTATTGCATCTATAACAACAAGCACAAGAAATGTGATTTTTTCGGCGTTTTTTCTCGTTTTCTTTCCATTAAGTATTATCATAAATATAGGAATTACTTTATCAAATGACGCGTACTCTCATTTGAAATTAATAATAATAAGTACATAGTGTTGAATTTTGTACGATGGTACGGAACTCTTCCTATGCGAGACAAACTCGCACTTGGCCGCCGTTTTAACTCTCACCCACTTTCCCAGTCACAAAATTCTCTGCTGCTGATTTCGATAAGATGAATCAGCTGACTGAATATAGCCACAGTAGTATGGGAAACCATATATAAGAACGTTGAATATTATAACTACTTATGTAAGTGATTAATGTCTCAGATAATGTAAGAAAGGGTGTTTATCCATGTCAAGTCAACTTTTCAAGATTCTCATCATCCGCGTATCACTTTTCTAATTCTCTGCTTTCAGCAATTTCCAGGTTAAAAAAAATATCCTCAAGTTTGCAAACCTTTCATTTTTCAAGCTGTTTGTCAATCCAATTCTTCATAGTGTGTAGCATGGAAATTTGTAATCAGGCGTAGCTAAGAAAAGAAAAGCAATTTTTCATCAGTAAAATGAGTGCCATCATCATCTATCAAACATGCCTCCAGGCTCCTTCTATTTCATATAGTAAACTTGCAACATATCCATTTTCTCTGATCACATACTCTTTGAGATCGTTTGTAGCTGCCACTTTTGCTTGCTGTCATCCGACCATTTTCGACGCTGTTTGCACAAAGTTTCAGCACGTATGGCCTCGATAGATACGCATGAGGTTTTTTTTTTTTTGTAAGAAAATCGTATTTTTGGAAGTGATGAAACGTCACTTCCGTTTACTTCTGTCGTTGACTGAATTTGCTATGAAATAAGAGTCGGGGTAAAAATTTGATTTCTTTCCATAGAAATAATTAATGACATGAATCTACTAAAGAATATTTTATGATTAGAAAATAATTTCTGATTTAAAAAAGTACAGTAAATTTTACTTGGGATATCATGTAGGTGTTCATGAAGAAATTTGAGAATACTGTTAATCGTCTGCTTATTACGCCTAATGGTACGTTGTCACTCAAATTAAAATTTGTAGATAGATAGACTACAAAAAGGTTCAGCCCCCTTAAGGAACTTTGGAACTTTGGTCACCACTAGTCCCAATTTTCACCCTCATAAATCATTAGACTTAATTCAGAATTCTCGGCTGGACACTCTATGAGAAAGTTTCAATTTTTTCCATATGTATTGCATTCAAGGTTGTGAGTTAAGGTCATACTTTGTGTGTACTGCCTGAGAAAGGACACCCAGTAAGCATGGAAATGAAAAATGCAATGTAAAATGTTTCCTCGTTGAGCTTGGACTTGAGATTCCACCACATTTCATTTACTGCATTACAGTTGGAGCTTATCAGAATATTTGCAGTAAGGTATTTTGATGTAGTCCCATAGGAGGAGCCTCGGAAATTGCTCGAAGACAATTGAGTTAATTTGCCTTTTCGTTTTCACTAATATTACTGTGCAATGAGCATCTGCTGGTTATACCATACAAATGAGCTCAAGTTGGTTATATAGACCAATACCAATTCTCGAGACTTCTTCTAGCAGCACAACGCAGCATATTCTACAAATTGTTAATTTTGTTCATATTCATTTAATTCTTGAAAAAATTCTATGGGTTATGAATGGAGGCGTTCCTATAACATATGTTATATATAGCTGTAAACGTAGACTACGTATGAAGTCCCTGACAGTATAACACCACTGTAATTCAACTACACAAACATGTAATCTCATATGTGAAACGTGGGAGGTAATTAAACTAGCCTAAAATTCACTGAACATTTCGCGAGTCAAATGAAGAATTGTGAAGATATTCTCAATAGCACGTCATTGATGAAGAAATCAAAAGAAGCTAATGGAATTGGATTGGCCATACCCTATTACCGTATCACGTGAAGATAACAGCATTGCCAAGCAATTTCTCAATCTTAACGGAAGCAAATGCTTGAAACACATTGAGAAGAATCATACAAAAGAGTAAATTTATAGTTGTCGCGCAAAATAGAGTACACCGGAGAGGACCATTTCCGCCTTATGTCCCTCAGGGAATAAAAGTAGCTACTTCATGGTGATGGATGATGGAAACATTGGCGTAGCCAGCGTTTTGTTGCGGAGGGGGCAGACTGATACAATACTGAAGAAGAATATTCTTCAAGCAAGTATTGTTTTTCAAAAATGTGTATAACTTTCTAAAACTTTAATCAGTGTTAAATCCAAGTTTCCTTACATGAAGCAAACTATTTCATTGATTACCGTTGTTTTTTTCAACCAATATATGCTTAAATTAAACAACAATAGGAATATTTCCTAAAAACAAGAATAAAATAAGAATAATTTACTTACATATAATTATATGGTTTTCTAAAAAAAAAGTTATTTCAAATTCATGGTTCTAATAAATTGTGCATGTATCCCAATAATAGCCCTGAAATTAGAAAATTATTTCTTCAATAAAGCTGGAATTGGTCTAAGACCAATTCTTATGATACCCTAGATGAATGCTCGTATGCATCTGTGCAAATTAGATTTTTGAAGCAGTTTTTCGCATATATTTCTAAAACGGTTCGTCGGACATTAAAAATTATTGTAACCAATTTCATAGGATTTCATAGTCTGAAGAACTTTTCAGTACAATAAAAACATCTCGGACTGATCGTGTTCACTGCACCTATACGTAAAAATCCTAAATTTTTATATGGCAACATCAAGAAAGGGTCGCGGGATTTATCCCATTTTTGAAATTATACTCATCATTTTTATAAAAACGCCGTGTACAAAATTTCAGCTATCTACTTCGACTCGTTCTCAAGCGGTATCTACCAAATTTTTGTATGACAAGGCAATTCAACGAAGGAGTTGATTTATTCCATTTCCGAACTTAAGTTTCCTTTTTTCTCGAAAAGCTCGTGTACAAAATTTCAGCTTTCTAACTAAATCCGTTCTGGAGCTATCATGAGGACGGACAGACATGCAAAAATTAAAATATCTTTTAATATTATGCTTGGGTGTCCAGCCCAGAATAAAGCGATGCGAAGTACACTGTTGTGGTGTGCAAGATATTCGCCTGTTAAGTGGTTGTTAGATACGCTTAAGTGGATGAAGATACAGCAACGAATTGATTTAAATGTACTTTTATTCATTTTTAAAATAAAGAAGAAATATTACTAGAGACACTTATTTACATATCCATTTTCTTTATATAAGTGACGTACAAAGGAAGAACTTTAAACAGATTTAAATTATTCTTGCAGAATCTATCGCTGTTCAAACATATTCAACAATTCTTCAATAAGTTAATAGTGCTAACTTCAAAGTTCAATTTCTTAAATTCATACAAAATTCGCAAATAATTAATATTCCCAGTGAGATAGACGAGATTTATGCAGATCTGCATTAAATCATTAAATGCCATATCTATCGAAATATTTATTCGATTCGATTAATGAAACATATCCATTGCCAGTTACCAAAACTAGTGGTTGCAAATCTGCTGAATCAGCTCTTTATCTTCAGATTTGCAAGGAATGGTATTATTTTCTTGATATTCGGCATTCTAGGTCTATTATTCTTGGATCTCCCAATTGAAACTCCCTTGTAAAAACTATGGCTGCGGCAAACCCAGGTGCGACAAGTTCTTTTAAGATGTTTTCATTGCCACCATTTGCTTGTAAGTTGAAAAGTTATTAAAAAAATAGATATGTAGTGTTTGGTCAGTGCCTGCAAATATAAATTGGATTATAAACTAGCGAAATCCTGTTTGAGGCAACTGCATTATCTAAATTATCTTTTTTCTTAATAGCAGCAAACATTTATATAAATTAATTATTTGAATTATTTCAAAATAAAGTAGAAAAAGATCATTTTTTACGCAGATGCTTCGCACAAAACCTTTGTTTACTTTTTGCAAATTGATAATTTGGTTACAATAGGGATGGCGGGTAAATACATGTAAAAATGGACTACCAACACAACCAGAAATTCATTACGCAAAATCTGGCTTATCACCATTCCTGTTTTCTATACATTCTAAGGAGTGAGCTATTACTGCACGGCTGTAGCCGGCCAGTTAAGGACTTTTAATTTCCAGTTTTTATGATGTCGCCTTCTGGTTTGACGAATAAAGACAAAAAATTTGATATCGCAGATTTACATGCAACGAAACAGAGCGGCCAATTGATTAATTTTCATAAATAAAATGACAAGTGGTGGAATTTTCAGATTTACTCTCATGTAATACCGCGCTTTTGTCAAAGCACTTTTTTCTGAGATATTGAAAGAGGTCACCAAAGTTTGTTCCAAAGTTGTTGCTGTATAATCCTATGTTATTTGAACAGAACGTGCTTCTTTTTACACGCTTTGTTCTAAAGAGGGTGCGTGTTATCAGTATTGGGAGATCGTGGGAATTCCATATTCTGGCAATTTCTGGCATTAAGATATTGAAAAGTAGTAAATTTATATGTAGTAGCACTGATTACTTTGCACCTAGTTGATACTGTACTTTTATAGATATCTCTCCTATATCAATAAAAATTAATTAGTTTTCGAAAGTTATGTGAACTGAACTATTCCTTTTGGTGTATTTCTTATGCTTTTGGTACCTAGGATAAAAATGGTCGGAATTCGTATAATATAATAATTTGTGGGAAAAGTCGCCATTAATTCCCATTTTCGAGAGAATTTTACCCGCAACAATCTCCCAACGCTACTGTAACTCATTCTCTGATGGGCTTGGGAAAAATGAGAATTTTATTTGACTGATAGACATTTAAAATCTCCTTTCAGCACATTGGCCAAAACGACATTTGTCTTTTTCTTAAAAAATTGAGGTAGAGAAGATATACGAAAAATTCATTATTATGAACAATTTGAAAGGATTTTGAAGTTATTCAAAATTTTGCAAATAATTGAATAAAATCAATTATGCTTGTATGTATATCTTACTACATGAAAGAAGAATGAATGAAAGAAAAAATTGCAATTTATTAGTAATAATTGCTTCGTATTTCTGTGGGGTGGGGGGAGGGGGCACCGCGCCTACCCTGGCTTGTCTGGGGAGGGGGGGTTATTGCTCACCCGTGCCCATACGTCACTACGCGCATGATGAAAAGGGAAAGAAGAATATAATGTCCAGTATTAGGATTTGATAAATAGTACGATTGAATGGAAGATTAATAACTAAAGCGTATACTAAGTTTGTCATTCCGTTCGTAACAGCTCGAAATTATGATGGTAGAGCAAAATGGATTCGACAACCACACATAATATTAAAAGTTATTTTAATTTTGTATGTCCGGCCGTCTGTCCGTCCGTCTGTGCGCACGATAACTAGAGAACGCGTTCACCTACAAAGCTGAAATTTCGTACATGGATTAGAAAAAAACGGTAAAATTAAGTTCGAAAATAAGACAAATCGGACAACTCCTTTGTCAACTCCTTTGTTGCCATACAAAAATATCCTTTTGCACTATATATTTTGACACTGCCTGAGAACGCGACAACATAGAGAGCTGAAATTTGGTACATGGTGTTTCTATAGAAATAGCAAATGGTGTTTTTATAGAAATAGAAAAAAAATCAAAAATGGACTAAATCGGGTAACCCCTTATTGGTGTTGCCATATAAAATTTTTGGTTTTTTACGTATACTTTGAAAACGATCAGTTTTAGATATTAGTATTGTATTTGTTCAAGAAGGCGTTTTTAAACAATTTTTTTTTTATTTGTTATTTCATCACACAACCCATTTTATTTTTGGAGACAAGTTTCAAGTCTTGGTTTTTACTCATCAACAGGTCCCAAATAGCCAAATTGAGTGACTTGAAAAACAACTGAAAAATAGAATGAAGAAAACAAAGGTAAAAACCAAAAAAAATGAGAAAAATAGAGAAAAAAAATTGTTTATTAAAATAATTTAAAAAACCGAATTCATTCGAAAAGAATCGAACCTGTGTACGTCCGCAGTGGGCTGAAAAATTCACACCCAGAATTTATTCTCAGGTTATATGAGAGGAGATCAATTTGATCTATTTCAAGCGTCTACAGCAGGCAGAAAACCAAGCTGTACCGATGAGTGAAAGGTTTTCTGGTAACACGAAATGCTCCTTCTTCTTCCCTTCTCTTTTTTTCTTTTTTCAGCCCACTGCGGGCGTACACAGGTTCGATTCGTTTCGAATTAATCTTTTTTTTTAAATTTTTTTAAAATTTCTATTTTCTATTTTTCTCAATTTTTTTTTTTCCATTTTTTTCTTTGTTCTCTGTTGATGAGTCAAAACCAAGACTTGAAACTTGCCAAAAGAAATAAAATGGGTTGTGTGATGAAATAACACATACAAAATTTTTTAGCTTCTGCTATATACCCGAGAATCCAAGAAACGCCTTCTTGAATAGATATAATTTTGCTCCGGTAAAAAATCATAAAGAGTAATATCTATTTTCCTATAAAATTTCTTATAATAATTTTTCTATAAATATATGCGAAAAACCACTTCAAAAATCAAAATTGTACAAATGGGTGACTATACGAAATTTCATACGTGTTCGTCTAGGGTATCATATTTATTTTATTTTATTCTTTTTATTTATTTATTGGTAACAAATTGTCAAACTCACTTCACTTTATTCCTCTTTCTTTCCGAGTAGACTTACACTTGACTGACCAAAACACACAAAAAATGTCTGGAGACCTCGAAACGACAACTGAACAAACTTCGGAGACCGGAGACAAAGCCTGGAGACCTGCTTGCTTTAAAATACACGACGGAAGACCGGAGAGTCTCTTAGAGATTTTTTTCGTATTCGAAGTGTATAGACGGGTCACTGAGTCTCCAGAGACCAAAACAGTGATCTCGAGAAGTCAAGTCCCTTTATTGTAAAGCCTATGTTGTTTTGCCAGTTATCCAAATATATCACCACCAGTTCTCGATATATATATATATCTATTTTTAAGTTACATATGATGAATCAAGCACTTATAAATGGCACATAAACTTTGCTTCACCCTAGCTCGAAAGGAATAAGAAGTAGATCTCAATGAACTTTTTGTTCTTTTTATACCCTAGATGAAATCTATAGGGGTAGAGCAAAATGAATTGGACACCCACGCATAATATTAAAAGTTATTTTGATTTTTGCATGTCCGTCCGTCCGTCCGTCCGTCTGTGCACACGATAACTCGAGAACGCGTATACTTAGAAAGCTGAAATTTTGTCAGACTTTAAAAAAAAAAAAAGTAAAATTAAGTTCGAAAATGAGACAAATCGGGCAATTCCGTCGTGGGGCTGCCATACAAAACTTTCGTTTTTCACTACATATTTGGACACTGCTTGAGAACGCGTCGACGTAGAGAGCTGAAATTTCGTACATGATGGTTTTACTACATTGGCAAATAAAATATCAAAAATGGACTAAATCGGGCAACTCCTTCTTAGTGTTGCCATATACAAATTTAGGTTTTTTACGTATACTTTGAAAACGATCAGTCCAAGACATTTTTATTGTACTAAAAACTTCTGCAGAATACGAAATCCTATAAAATTCAAAATCAAACTTGAATAGATCGGTGACATACGAAATTTAATACGGGCATTCATCTAGGGTATCATAAGAATTGGTCTTAGACCAATTATAGCTTTTTTACTTGTTTATATGTTTGCGTGGTACACAATTATAGTGAGCAAATGAAGTACTAGTCATTCAGAGCTGATCATTTTTTAGACAGCGAATAAAAATAGTGCTATATTTAGTTGTTTCTATTCAAAATTTGTAGAATTATGAAGGAAAAAACCTAATATTCCGTCTGTTCCTGCAATAAGGCACGAATTCAAGCTGCAACGTTAGTAAAAGTTTAACCGTTTTGGTGGTTACCCATGATAATTTAAAGAATTCAGTTAGATGCGCTGTAATTAAAGTTCCAAAACACAAGAAGACAAGTATTTGGAAAACAGATTTCCATAAGTTTACCAACAACTAATGTGCCGTAAAGCGACCAATCAACAGACGATATAACAAGCTGATTTTAAAATATTATAAACGGACTACTTAGCGTTGCAACTGCAAGGGACAAGTGTGAAGAAATACTAGTTGAATGTTGTTGATTAGCAGTAAATTTCTACTAGTCATTTCGGATTTGTTATCTGTTCTTCATGGTAAAAATAGTTTGTCATACAATCATTTTAACTTATATGAAAGATATAGAAAAACAATAAATGAAAAATATAATGTTGCCTTTGGATAGTAAATCACATATTGAAAGTGAAATAACAACCCCTGTAAAATTATGTATAGACAGAGTATAAATGTTGAAATTCTTGTAGAATCAATTTTACAAACTCATAGAAGTAAAGCACTTTCGGTAAAACAAAAAGTTCTAAATAAATTAATTGCACTGGCTTGGACCGGGCACTTAGTATTATAGTGCCAGCAAGATCATGGCCGTCCCAGGGTCCAAGATATGGGGCCTTCTAACATAAATTATTTTCTTAACTACTTTGGGTTGTCAATAGGAATAGTAACGTAAAGTATAAGTAAACATGTACCAACAGCTTACAAATTTTCACTGATTGCAGTTTAGAGCTTGGCTACTGAAATAAGACCATGAAAAAAATCCTGAAAATTTAAAAAATACTGAAACTGTGGCATTAAACATTGACAATAACATTTTTTTTTTTTAAGTATGAAAATATGCTGCCTTGTATAGAATTTCGAATAGGTCTCATAGTCTAATTTCAGTATCAAAACCAGTACCGAAAATAACTATTATTTTAGATTTTTCATATAAAAAACAATTATAGGAATCCGGTATACAAATTATCCTAATTCTTATTATTGAGAAGAATTAAAATGGTTATCGATAGCTCTTTTTTCATAACCAAACTGAAGAAGTTGAGAAATAATGGTTATCAAATAACCAGAAAAAAAAATCGAAACATAACTTTTATTCATAGAGAATATTTAAAAAATTATCAATATCTCTTGTTTCATAACCAAAAAGAACTTATTGTGCAATATTAGTTATAGGTTCACAAAAACAAAAAGAGAATATTGGAAAGATAACTATTAAAGTGTAATTTTTAATATAGATCTTATAACAATTACGGTCCGTGATGCAAACTCTAATAGCTGAACCAACTTGTAATAAGTTGATTTACTGGTTGAAAAATTGGTTTTCGGCTGGTGTACTATCGCAGGCGCTAGTTGCCTCATGGGTGGCGATGCCCTGAGCCCAGTCCCAGCGTGCCCATAGATAAAGATGTCACTGAGCAAAATGACAGTTGGACTACAAATTTTGCTTCAGTAATTAAACATTTCTTGGAAAAAGGAAGTTTGCAGTGCAATTTGGAAGTATACTTGTGAAAATGTGTGCTTTATCAAACAAAACCATGGAACTCTCATTCCAACAATTGTATAGCAGTATGTGATACCGATGTAAAACATTTTATTACATGAGGGTGATACAAGTGTGTTACGAAATTGTAGCTTTTTTATCAAAAATGGAGAATGGAATGGAGCATTGCCGTGTTATTGTTCCAGGCCGTGACATCGAATTCTTTGAATGTATTAGAGTGATACGATTTCGTAGTTCTCTTAGCATTTGTTCTAATTGAAAAATTCATCACTTTCAAATTCAACTTTCTGCATAATGTAAATAAGCCTCAGTATTAAAAGTTTGATTCAGGAATTTTGTTATTTAATTCCTTGTGCATTTACCAGTATACTCATCTAAATACATTTTTTAAGAAAATTGCTTATATTTTTTGACCCACACATAGCTCTACACATAAAAATGAAAAAAATGTGCTTTAAAAAAATCCTATGTCTAGAACTAACTGATCAGGAGCGAAAATATTCCACTCATATTGTTTAATAAATGCAACATCCTATTTAGTAAAATATCAGTAAAATATGAGATAGTGCTTCCAGACAGAGCCATTAGTCGATTTTTAATGGTATGACTCCGTTTCATTTGAGAAAAAATACTCGAATATGTTTTTAAAAATATTTTCGAAAAATTGTACTACTTTTTACAATCTTGCCAGAATCCATCTCTTGCGTAAGAGCTTATATGAAATCTTAGATTTCCTTCTACTTGGCGCATTTTACTTCATTAGTAAGAATATTAAAAAAAAAACTTTAAAATTTTTCTATTATCATTAAATTCCTTTCTCTATTTTTTTTTAATGCAAGTCTTTTCGTCACACAAATGTATGGTATGGTATGGTATGGTTTTAATAACAAAAGCTTTGCCAATCACAATTAAAGTCTTTGACGAAATTGTCAGCTAAAACTAATTACTTTTGGAGAGGAAAGTACGTATAACAAGGTATTTGTTAAAGTACCCCAATAAGTCAGGTGATCTTTGGCCTTGCAACAAACTATTATGATTTTTACGTATTGCACAAATAATCACTACTTTTCCAACAAGTTTTTAACTTGATAACTTGTTGTTTTGTATTGTAGTATGTCCCAGCTCAAACACCCAGTCATAAGATAACTTGATGAATAAAAGATGGAAGATAATAATCTTTCTGGCCAATTGATTCGCAATTATACGTAAGACATTCGAAATCAATGAAGGCAACGCAAATCGAATTCAAGACTGAAGACATAATAAAACTAATTTCTCTTTAAAAAACTTTAGTTTGACTTTCCACGAATTCAACAGAATCCTGAAGTTTGTTCAATTGGCTAAATGTTTTCATGAATACAGTTCAGAGCTTTTTTTTCAATGCGTGCCTTTAGTCCAAAAAATGGCAAGACCTTTTAAGTATTATCATATCTGAGATAATTTGCATATCCTTTGTGCATATCGAGTTTTAATGAACGAGGCCGCATCTTATAGAATAATGCACTTCTAAGATCTGGTTTTCTTACGCGGCACTGCTTTTATCTTATCTTACCTCGATCTTATTCCACAATATCGTAACTGCGTTGAGAAGCCTACTCTTGAATATATCTTTGTATACTTGCTTATAATCTATACAAGTCCTGATATAATGAGATAAAGATAAACATAAGATCAAAGCATCAGCAGCATCGGGACGAGATCACTAAGTATTTATGCTAATGTTTTGCAAAGTGAGCGCACAAGAATTATTAATTATTCGGAGTATGAATTCGACATGTTTTATCAACAGCAGATAATTTATGTATGCGCCCGGTGCAAACTGAATTGAATTTCTTTTTTGTGTTGATTTTTCGATTGCGAATGTATTACAATTTCTTATGTATGAACTGGTTTTAATGGTCAGAAAAAAATTAAACTAAATTACATATGCGTTTAATTTAAATACTTCCTTCTTACCTTGCTAGCTTGAAAATATAAAACTACGTTTTCTTTGACTTGTCCTGTATGTGAACATTTTGTTTCTTAGCCTATTGATTTTAATAGTACATCTACATGGCACCACCTGGGACCGCAAATCCAAGCGCCTCCCTACTGTTCTTAATACATAAGCCCTTTAGGAGGTATGCTAAATAATTGGCGAAGAAGTTTTTTGAAGGTGTCTTTCAAAAGATTTAATGAGCTTTTAGAATAATCATCGCAGTGCTGCTTCCTTAGAACATTAGTAAGGGGTTTGCACTTGCTCATTGGTATTAAATTTTGTTAAGTTGATGAAATAAGTAAATATTCTCAATTTTATTCTTACTTTATAACGAGAACTTCAGCAGATTACTTCTAATTGACAAGTAAAAAAGCTAGAATTGGTATAAGACCAATTCTTATGGTACGCTAGATGAAGGCCCGTATGTAATTTCGTGCAGTCACTCCTCTCGTCAAGTATGGTTTTTAAAATGGTTTTTCGCATATATTTCTAGAACGGTTTGTCAGACAGAAAAAGTGATATAACCAATTTTATAGTATTTCGTATTCTGAAGATATTTTTGGTACAATAAAAATATCTTGGACTGATCGTTTTCACAGCATACGTAAAAAATCTGAATTTTTATATGGCAACACCAAGAAGAAGTTGCCTGATTTAATCCATTTTTGAAATTTTATTTGCTAGTATAATGAACACACCATGTACCAAATTTGAGATTTCTACGTCGACGCGTTGTCAAGCAGTGTCCAAATATATAGTGGAAAACGAAAGTTTTGTATGGCAATGCCACGAAGGAGTTGACGGATTTGCAAAAATCAAAATAACTTTTAATATTAGCGTGGGTGTCCAATCCATTTTGCTCTACCATCATTATTTCGAGGTGTTACAAACGGAATGACAAACTTACTATATCCTATAGATTTCATCTAGAGTATAAAAATGAGAAATGTGTTACCTCGCACAATAGTGGAAAAATGAAATCACCCTTCTGCTGGAAATCATCAAATAATCTTCTATAGAGTTTTCATGTGCTGGTTATAGAACCTCTTAGGTCAGTGAATATTCTTCTAAGGAGCTGCCAAGTGATCGCTAGGGAAGAGTTTAAATTTTGCATCTTTCAGAAGCGCTAGTTCTTCGTTCCAATGCGTATTGAAGCAGAAACAACGAGTTCACAACTCAATAGATGGCTCTAGATGAACAGAAATGACGAAATTCCATATTTATATTAAATGTGATGATAAAATTTATTTTTTGGATCTTGTTAATGCCGCAGTGCAATTCATCGCGTCGCTCTTTATTGCATACATATATTCGCTGATTCGTATTTGTGGAGTGGCTTCAAGCATCTTTTACTTTGAATAGAATTAGAATAGTGGGTGAAACAGGCAGGCGTCAACGCTTTGATGTAGCTATTTTTTGGGATCATTGAGTTTTTCATTATTATGTACCATTAAAAACAGAGGAGTGTATGCATGTCTTCTTAAGCCTAGTACTAAGGTCTCTGCTAAACTAAATTTTAGCGGGTCTGTAATATCGGGCCGTTTTTTAGCAGCTAAAATATGACAGCGGCAACTCAGAGAAAAAGTTATATTAAAAACAAGAACAAGAAGAATTTTGCAATTTTTTTACGGAAATACAAGGCGCGGTTATAATATTTCTAAAAATAGTTAGTTAAAATTATATGGAAATATTAAAACTACAAAAATAATATGCATAATGTATACGACAAAAAAAATTAACAATGATATTGAAAATACCACCACGAGAAGAAATCCAATTCCTCCGTACTTACAGCAAAGACATACAAAACTACGTTAACTACAAAAATCCGGTGAATAAATTTATCAAATCTCAGAACACAGACAATAAATATTATTAGCACGATAACAAACGGCCCGGCGGATAGATTCAAACTAAATTTTTTATAGATTTATTGGTGGTGCCATCTCTAATCAAAACACAAAAGCCAAATTTTGCGCGTTGATCGTAGTACTGCTCTCGCTAAAATTCAGGATAAAATTTTCGCCAATATCTTTTAGCTTGCTAAATTTTCATACAAAATTTAGCTTAGCGCGGAACTTAGGCTTTAGAAGGGAATCTTTTGGGTGTTTTTGCCTTTTACTTTCGATTTCAATCCCTTCCATTATGTAGTGAGTGAAAAACACACAAAATTGTCCTTTTAAAGGATGTCCCCAAATCTCCCAAAACCTTTATTAGTAATATAAACGATAGCACACACAAAATATGTAAATAATACAATTTTTTTCTTTTGGCTTAAAATTATTAATTGTTATTTCACAGCAAGTTATTCGATTTCAGCCTTTTCAAATTTTTTTTCGCAAAATATTCATTTTCCTCTCAATATGTTACTGAAACCTTAAATTGCTTAAATTGGTTTTTGCTGGTGTTACTTTTGCAAATTCAAAAGCAAAGCAATAGCTATAATTTTCCATATTTTGAATAATTTATTGTCACTTCACAAATGAAATTCTGATTGAAAAAAAAAAATCTAAATTTGATAATTGATTTCCGCATGCACATATTTCCTATAGCGACTTTTTAGTTCCAGTGCCTGACCATAGTTTGAAATAGTTTGAATTATACTCTCGAGAGCCTTAAAAAAGCAGCTGTGCTATTGTAGAAAACAGCATATTTAAGTAATTTTGAAGGACGGGTACCTGCTAAAAGCAACTTAAATACTTAGCTTAAATATTGAACGTAACCTACCATTGTTTTTATGTGTTACAAACGGGATGGCAACTTATTATACCATATGAAATTTTATCTATTTGTACTGTTCGCTTCATTTATAAATTTCTATGAAAATGTATGAGGCGTTCTTTTGTGTATCTTTTGCTCTGCCCTGTTCTGCGGAAACAAATGAACACAGCTAATATATCAAAACTATTAAAACAAGTTCAACATCCCATGTGTAATTAAAACCACAACTACCAAGGAAGTGGCTTCTCAGCTAATATACTAATTTTGTATATTCGGTGTCCCATTCATACTGCAGGGCGATAACCCATACGAATTTATGAAGAAAATACAAAATAATATAAAGCTTAGCTGAAATGTGTTTGCATTAAAAGTCGAGACATTTTCAATGTAAAGGCTCGGTTGAAAGATGCTAAAGCCATGCTGAAGACTTGGATTTCCAAGATAACACGAGAAGCTTGCCTGAGAATCACCGTTTCATCCAAATCAAATGAAATAGAGTACCTACCCTGGATTTAGATATTAAGACAAGCCATTAAAAATATATACTCATCAATGGAAATTAAAAGAGAATAGCACGTAGTTGCAGTAAGAGACAAGAAGGTCCAGGAAAAAGGAGAATTAATAAACTAAAGGATAGCCAGGTGAAATTTAAGCTAATGAGTCACAAGCAACAAGCTCACAAAATCTTCTCTCTTCCCCAAATCAAGACTTCAAGCAGTTGATATTTGAACAAACGTTGTCTTGAGTAGCTCTGTGCTTCCAATAAGCTAACAGTTGTTGACAATAGCTCCATTAATGCGCATGACTTGCCCCAAAATTCACTATTCTTTCAAGAATCAAATAGCATAACGAATAATGATTGGATATATGTATGCAGAGGTACATGAGTTAAAAATGTAAAACTGTAAAAGTGCAAATACCGTTCGGATAATATTAAGTGTAATTCATAGTTTTATTCTAATACTTCCTGCAGAAAAAATGAGTTTATTCGTTTTAGTTCATTAAGGCTAAGTTACATATCTTTTCCATCAAGTAATTAGTAAGCTTATAAACAATTTATTTATTGCAACTTTTTCTTTTTTAAATTCTTCATCATTAAATCACTTCATCCTCTCGATGCACATATTACATTCCCACTTACTTAAATTCGACATAAAAATTAATTATTTATATTAGTTGCTATACTAAATTACGATCAATTTTCCATTGTCAACTGAAAAATGGACAAGCATATTTTACTTAAGGTTTAACTCCATTTCTAAATTGTTTTTATGTTCAACATGAACTCATTAAATTAATTTCCACTCGTAAGGGCATGATGATTTCGTTGTTTTTAGAATGAGGTCCAACTCTAAAACTTTACTCTAATTAGTTTAACCAGTCAGCATGGGACTGTAAGAAAACTTTTGTCTTAAATATGGAATGAGTTAAACCCATTGCCAAAGTTGAAATTGGTTAGCATCATTCTAAATTCGCAATTGTAAAATTATTCTTTGGTGTCTTTGAACGGTAAATGTAAATTAATTTCAATCAGAACCGATTTTGCATCGTCGTAATCACTGAAAATGGTTTTATCTTCGAGCACCTTCAATGAACTACCTTAGTGATAAACGAAAATGTGCCGGACTCAATTAGTTAATATCATCGAAAGCAAATATTTTTCTAAATAAACGTTATACATATTTCGTATAGTAACAGTTTCATATCCAGAGGGTCATTGGCTGTATTTCAACTAAAATAGATGATGGCCGTGCTATGCCTTTTAGCGTGTTTTTAATTAAAATTGTTGAAGCGTGTGCTGAAAAATATTCTCTTTGGCAAGTTATAAATGGATGTAAATACAAAGCATAATTCTCTGGTTTCCACTTCCATCCTGCTATATGACTCCTTCTATGTACATACGTAATGATTTCGATGACAACAAGCATATTTTGTACAGTCATTTTATGCTTTATTTCTTTGTGCTTTTTTAATTTTCCAAGGTTCACTCAAAGCCTGTTGAACTTACAAAAAAATGTTCAAAGGAAAAATATTGTATTTAACCATTTCATGCTCGATATCATCAAAAATCAGTTGTCCATGCTTAAATTTAAGGTGCCATAACACTTGGCAAGATATATTTGACGAGGTTAACTAGACATATAATTACAATGCACGAAATAGTTAGATTTCGATTGAGTGATAAATTACAAAGTTTCACTACCACTAATGGCCAGTTTCACAGTCTGAGTTTAAACCAAATATTTAGTTTAAACTCGACAAATGAGTTTCACAGTTTGGTTTAAACCCCGGTTTAAACTAGAGTTTAAACCATGCGAGCCCTCGGTTTAAACTCAAGATAAATGTGTGACATTTTATTTTGACAGGAGCATTGTTTCTTTGTATCAAGAAAATAATTTTAGCATGGATTTATATTTAGAAATTTCTAGCGATGAAGAAGACTTTTTTCGATTAAATTTATAACTCTGTCCACGACTGAAAGTAATTAGAAATTTGCCAAAAGCTTTTAATGACTGGGACGACGTTGATTTTTATGGTAGGTTCCGTTTAAGTAAAGTATTTTGTCTATTATATATCTTTCTTTATGCACTAGGGAAGGCATTAGCTCAACTTCACTTATGCTAAAATTTGCATCCTTTTTGAATGTTGGCATATTTAAAATTAGCAAATATAACTACATATTTTTTATTTTTTACTTTCTGATGTTTACTTCTACCGATTGACAGATTGATCGATAGAAAAATTGCTTCACAATGGTAGCGATAACTAATTTAGTTCACAATTTAATCAGTACTACCAACGTTACTAAAAGATTGCACTGTGAAACCCAATTTGGTTTAAACTACGTTTAAACTTGGAAGATGGTTTAAACTAAACCTTGGTTTAAACTCGACTGTGAAACCGGCCATAATTGGAACACATCACAATATTCACAATAATTCCGTTATTTGTCGTCACACAACCCACCAACTTACATACATGGTTTTCAACGCACCACCTGAGTTTGTGTTACGTATCCAAATTGTATTTTATTTCTTTAAAGAATATTAATAATTCTTCTTTAAGAGATGGTTCCACTGACTTATAACAACGGACTGAGCGTATTGCGATTTTTCAATAGGAAAGAATGGCACAAGTTTTATAGTTTTCTCTTTCGCCCCATGGCAGAGTTGGAGCTACAAACACAAAATATTGCTTACTGGACGTTTTCTTATGCCATTTGATGTTTTTATGTTGGCTATAGATGCAATCACCGCAGAAAGAATAAGGTAAAGATAGTGTTTACCATGCTCCGTCTCTCGTACCCATACGCAGGATTAAGGTAAAAATAACTTTTGAAAATCAAATTCAGAATGGGTTTAATTCCTTATAAACGATTAAAAATATCACTTGGGCACAAGAAAATAGTTTTTTTTTTAATTTAATTCGATTTACGGGTGTCAAACTTCTTCTGATTGTCTGAGTTTTCATGTTTTTTATGTTCTAAACGTTTTAAAAGGTGCTCTAGAGGTGATATACAAAAACATAATATTTGTGCCACATGAAATAGCAAATCGCTCAGTCCATTGTTATAAGTCAGTGGATGGTGCGTACTGCGCAGCCGTGGAACGTGGAGTTAGCATCATATATGTATATTAGTAATATTATGATGATGATTTTTTTAGAGGGAGCTGATTGTAGACGTATTTCAAGCATTCTACACATCCATAGGAAGGCGTACGAAGGTGATTATGAAGGTATTATACACGTGCCGGCACCAATAGTGGTGGGTGATCTTTACCGATTTAAAATTCACCAATAATCAGCCGAAATTACAAAAAAAAGTATATGGGATGTTGACTGGAAATTTCTTCTACTTTCATCTTTTTCAGTATTGCACAGTTCTTTTGGCACGCCCTGTCAACAGTTACATGCATTTAGTTTATCTTGGTTCACGTATATTTATAGTAATAATTGTCAGTCTTGCTTGCTTATGCACGTGAAGAATAATTTCGTTTAAGTTGAAATATTTATCAATAGTTACTTTTGCTTGTGGCCTTTACACATTGTAGATACATATTTATCAGTATGAAATTCACTAATTGTCATTTCGTGTTATAGACTTTAAATTTGGTTCCGAAGAAGTTTTACAGATGCTCAAGAGAAGAATATAATGAACGAACTAACGTCGCATCTAAATTAGTTGTAAAAAAAATTAAATTATTCTAAAAATATCTAAAGCCAATGGGGCAAAAATAAAGGCCTGAAGAAAGTGCAGTTGAACCCGCTCAAAAGACAATAATTTCGGTGAATGTGGCGCAGCAGTAGGTACCTAAGCAAGTCAGCCATGAGTTCCTTTTTTAAACCAGATGAAATCTATCGGGTATACTAAGTTAGGGTAGAGAAAAATGGATTGGAAACCCATGCATAATATTAAAAGTGATTTTGATTTTTGTATTTTCGTCTGCCCGTCTGTCCGTCCGTCTATCCGTACGATAACTCGAGAACGCGTGTACTTAGAGCACTAAAATTTTGCACGACGGGCTTTTTAGAAAAAGAAAATTCAAGTTCGAAAATGGGACAATTCGGGTAACCCCTTCGTAGGGTTGCCATACAAAACTATCATTTTTCACGATATATTTGGACACTGCCTGAGAACGCGTCAATGTAGAGAGGTGAAATTTTGTACACAGCATTCTTATAAAAATGGGAAAAATTTCAAAAATGAGCTAAATCAGATAACCCCTTCTTAGTGTTACCATATAAAAATTTGTGACTTTTAGGTTTTCTAGCTTTGTTACTTTTTTTTTTTTTTTACTTTTGCCTACGAGCTGAGTCGAGAAAGATAAAAGAAAATCAGGTAATCCAATCCCAGTATGGATTCACGCAGAACGAAATTAAATAAAAAGGAAAAGTAGGACAAAAGAAAAATAGGGAAACTACTAAACGGTTTTGGTCCGAGAATTAGGAGTGTGCAATAAGCTTAGAGTTTTTTGTTTTTGTTTCTTGCTTTTGTCATGTATGTGAATTAAAAAAAAATGTATTTGCAATTCTTTTTTTAAATTATTTGGCGGGCTGGCAACCTGCTTTCAATTCAGTTTTAATATTATAGTTTTTTCTTGCTTGCCCATGTACTATATATTCATTCATTTACAATCACATTCTTTTAATTGTCGATCAAGCATAATAACGAATAAAATTTATAACGTCTGTTAATCCGGCAGTATTTACATATTCTTTTTCCTTTGGTTGTTCACAATAGGTATCGTGATTTAACTTCCTACGAGAAAGCCCACACGGCACCCTAACTTCTTTTATACAGAATTCCATCGACCCGTACCATCTCCAAAGAGAATATTTCCAGTTATGGTCCTTAAGCCTCCAGCTGTTTATTCCTATTTTTCGCCATCCAGGAATATTTCATTGTTCTGTAGTCTTGAAACAATAACTTCAAATACCATTTTATAAATTTCGAGGGCTCACAAGGAGGATTTTTCCTAATATACAAAAATTAGTAATTAAAAGTTTAAGGCATACTTTATAATATTTAAGTATAAATCAGTCCGGAAAATGTTTCCTTATTTTGTGCAATTTGCTCCTCAAATTAAGAAAATTCCTCCAGTGAATCGATTGGGAGCAAGTGTTTTGAAAAAAAATTTCGCTTCCGCTAATTACTACTAAGCTACATGTTATTTGCTTTCTTAATAGCACAAATGTTTATATCATATTACTTATGAGTGGGTATTCCCTTTTTGATGTCGTCTTTATATTTATCCAAATTTTCGTCAATTGTTTGTAACACACATATATGTGTGTGAGATCTAGTCAATTTGCTTAACCTAATACCACAAAATTCAATTAATGATTCAACAAAAACATTAACCTACAAACTATCATAAAATCCAACAAATTCAACTCAAATAAATTAAGAATTTAAATTTAAATTAAAATCCGATAAAAGTTCAAAAAAAATTAAAGCTGGCCACGCAGTCCGCCACCCTTGCATTAGTTGTTCTAGGATAAGAAAAGGAAGAATAGAATTAAATATCTGTCAACAAAATAAATTTTAATGGTACTAATAGCACTGCTACTGGGTAAATACAGAAGGGTAGTAAAACGCCCTTTACCACTGCGTGACAGCACATGGGTAGCAAAATGCTCGGTGCTTGTGCGTGACAGCAGAAGGGTAGCAAAATGCACGGTGCTAGTGCGTGACAGCATAAGGGTAACAAAATGATCGGTGCTAGTGCGTGACAGCACAAGGGTATCAAAATGCTTGTATAGTAAGAATGGGACACTCAGATTAGCTCTGACCAGAATTATGTTTTTTATGAAACGATAGGAAGCTTAGGTTATCCTTGACCAAAATTATCTTCTGTAGGGTAGGATAGGTAGCTTAGATTATCTCTGATCAGAATTATCTTCTGTAGGATAGGATAGGAAATTCAGGTTACCCCTGACCAGAATTATCTTTTTTATGATAGGAAACTCAGGTTATTCCTGACCAGAATTATCTTCTGAAAAAAGGAAACACGATTCTTTAAAATACATATATTGGATATGAGTGATACTTTGTATCTTATTTTTTTCTTTTTTGTATTTTTAGGTAGATCAAGCATCGACGGAATATTGTTCGGATTGCAAGGAATTATCTGACTGACTGATATTCATCGTGGGATTTTCAATAGTTGCCGTCTGTGTGAGGACTGAACAATGTGCTACACTTTCAATTTTCAGTTTTGAAACTTATTATGGTAAAAATGACATTGCCGCTCATATCTTGTACTGAGTTAATGGAGTAAGTATAATTGGCATCCTTCGTCCTCTTTTTTTTTTATTATTATTTTATTATATGAATAAAGAAGTGAGCTACAAAGAAAAAAAATATAAGGAAAAAATGCTCGCATCACATCTCTTCGCTTTACACAATCCACCCAAAATTTCAATTTAATTTAAAATCAAAAATGATCCAAGATATGTCGTCCCAACCAAACATGCGCATATGTTGTGCAAAATATGGTCCAGTAATATTGTCCACTTATTCCGTGTTTTTCCGTCACTTTTTGTTTTGTTACTAGCTCTTGTTACATATGTACATAACTTCTATAAACTCCTATCTCTTTCACTCCTGAGAAAAACGGTTTTCCATTTTACATGGCATTTCATATACTGCCTCCTTAGATCATAAGTTTAAAAAGAAAAATATCGAAAAAATTGTAACCAGCCCCCTTTCTCTAAAAAAAAGGATCGTTCATGCTTGTGAGGGTTAGAAATTAGAGATACACGAGGGCAACAAAACGAAAAGAGAGCATTGCTCATATAATTTTTCTATAAGCTTTTATTTACATATCAGAGTCGTAAATGTTTTACTATAGAAGTGATATAACGTGATATAATAGTAAATATTTTAATTAAAATAGCTTAATATAAAAAAAATTATATCGACGAACTTTAACAAAAACAAATTTCATTTCATTTTAGAAAAAAACCATTCTTTGATTTTAAGCATGTCGGGTAGCATTTCATACGTTGATCACTCAACACCTCTCACATGTTTATTGTATTTTCTAATTATTTGTGGACATGGTATGTTCATAAATGCTTTGTATTTCTTTAACCATCGCCGAACGTTTTCCATTGGCTCTTTTACACAAAAGAGAGATTAAAGAAAAATGTCTTTTGTATCTCTACATTTAATAATCGCAACTTTTTCATCATTCGCCACGAACTCTTGCATTGTTCCCCTCTCCATTTTTCAATTCTTGGAAAATTCGGTTGTCCATAATAGGTCCGGTCCCATAAAAATTAATGCTTAAAAGTTTAGAGGTATTGTTGTAAAATTTCTATCGATACACAGAAAACTCTTCGGAGGGATGGTTTTAACAAGATGTAATATGACATTCGGACCAGGCCCTAGTCCAGTATCTTCTATCTTGGTCCTTTTACCTTGGTAGAGTTCGAAGTGTACTACAATCCCTGATGATACGGCAACTAAAAACTTTTTGATCCCGGTCGGTCTGAGTTTGTTGTGAACGTAGTTTCTTGCTGGGAATCTTCCAGTAAAGGGAATCATTTGCTCATCGATTGAGTAATGTCCAACATTACGATCAATCTGACGGCATATATTCCTTACATCATCAGTGATTGGTTGTAGTTTCCAAAAAAAGATTTTCCTTGTCTGGATCACAGATAATATCAAAATGATGCAGACACCTTCACAAAAGGAAATACCTATCTCTTGAAAATCATTAGTGATTTGATCAACCTATAACCCTTTCTTAAAGTAGAATGTATCCGGATCGAATTCCATAAAAAAATAAGATAAATTGCTCGCTCTTGCTTTACCTCCCATCTATGGAGCTCTAAACTTGTAATTGAGAAAAGCTTTCCATATAATTTACAAGAGCACCATTCTCAGAATCGGTTGCAATGAAAATTGTTGAAAAATAAGAATGTGCAATAGAGCCGGATATTCTTTTCTCTTAGTTACCCTCACGGGTGTGTGGGTAGGGATAGAAAGGGCTATCTAAAGCGTTCACAGATGTGCTACATAAATAATTCCTATCAAAACAGAAATTCTAGCAGTGCATGTAGAATTGTAGATTGAGTGACATAATACCCCTATCTTCGTTAAGGTGCCCACATGTTTTACATCGCTTTCCCTGTCGCGCCCTTACCAGGTAGGGGTTCGTTTCCCTAGACTTTATTATTTAGAAGAATATTCAGAATCAAGTAGCATTTTTAAATTTTTTTAAAAGTTTTACCACTTCCGATCCGCGCGCATGGTAAATAGATTTTGACGCGTGCTAGGGTGTTTTTATTGTCTTTCATCGCTTTGTCTTGGCGCTGGGACGCCACATTTTGGCGACGACCGAACACCGGCTCGGTACATTGATTATCATTATACCCTAGATGAAACCATCGGGTATACTATGTTTGTCATTCACACAAATATTTGAATTCAAATTTAAATAAACTAATAACAGAATAAAAATCTCAAAGAATTTAACATGCAGGGATTTCTATTACTATAACATAATAAACCAAACAACATAGCTGGTAGGAAATCAATAGTAATTTACATGCCATAGCATGATTATATATAAAGCCTTAACCAATCATGCAAAGTCTGAATTATTATGTGCATGCTGAGGATTGGTGGATGTTTATGCCCAATCTACAAAGCATGGTAAAACCACGTCGTCAAAACGACATGGATTTTTTTGTTTGCTTCCCACTCTTGCATTTGAAAATTCATGCTTGCAAAAATTGTTTCTTCTCTTTCATTCATTTGACGACATGCGCCCGAGCTTAAGTGTAGTAGTTAATCAGCAAAAACGATGTAGTAATACCTCAGGTGCATTCAGCATAATTTAGAACCATGTAGGAGAATTTAGAACAAAACAGCTGTAAACTGGAACTTGTACTTTCAGTCTTGAAAGCAATATTTGATACTATTCGACTTCTCCCAAATAATTTCTTAGTGTACTATACTATAGTATAAATTACTCATACCAAATACTTCCCTTGATGTAAGTCTACAATGAAATCGAGAAAGCAATTACATTTATGATAATTGACAGTTCAACAGCTGTATAACTTAGCAGCTTACTACTACATGCATATTTCGTATATTTATATGCATTCTTCAGCAAACCATATCGTTTGACGATGTGGTTTTACCATAATTGTAGATTAGGAATTAGGGTGAGAAAGTACCCAAACAATCTCACCTTCACAGGTGCCACTAACCTCGAGAAAACAATATAAATAAAATAAATGCAATAAAATTTTTGTAAATACCTGAATTATGTTATCCAACAATGAACTCTATAAAAACACCACATAAAACACAATTAACATTAATAAATCTAATAAAAAATCCATCACCCGTGTTTGACAGCTTGAGATTACAAGAAACCCGGTGAAATCCATGTCCTCGCGACATTTGAAACGTCAGACCGGAGTAGAAACGTCGCACGATTTTAATGACCTCATTCATTTCGCGATATTTTTCGCTCGTATCGCGTAATTCGCGATTTAATTAATTTAAGTTAACACTAACGAGTGAGAAAGAGAGGCAAAGTGTGAATAAAATAGAATCAGCATAAACCAAAATTTAGTCAAAAAAAAAACCAAATATTTCGAAAATTTCACATTATAGATAGTGATAGGGTAGTCTCCTTGTTTAATCGAGTTGTCATACAGTAAACACATGCCAAAGCGGTCATACCTCTCTTTTCATGCAATCTATCCAGCATTTTCACAAAGTTTTCATTCGATTTGAATCTGCGATTTCATATCAGTTTTTCATCAAACTTTAATAAATTTTTTTTTTGTATTTCAAATTCATTTTCATGGATTTGAAGCAATTTTGAAGATTTCACGTTTTAATTCACAAAAAAAAAATTTAAAGAAGGTATTTTTTCATATTTTGTAATTGCATGCCAGAAATGATCATAGTTACATGTCATGCTAAGTAACCTAAACAAATTGATTACTAATTAAACTAACGGCAATTTATTTTACAGAAAGGTTTTTTTCACATTTAATCTTGTCTTTTTCCATTCGTTTTTTTTATATTAGGTAACAATAAGCTATTGTCGCCGCGTAAATATAATAATAAAAAAAAATCATTACTGTAATGAATACATTCAATTTTCCAAGACAAGACTAATTTAGAAATTAAAAATAAATGAAAGCCAAATGCACTTGATCTTTATATAACTTGTTTCTGCCCATAATCTTGAGTAATTAGACCTTAAATTTCTTTAGATGCAATATATCTAATATTGTTAATCGATAACATTTCTTGAATTTGATTCAATCTTTATAATTCCTTTTTTATAGTGCCTAATGCAAAAGCTGTCTTATACCCAAGTAAAATTTACTCAAAGTGCAATTTCTTACAATTTCTTTCATATTATGAATATTTAGATCAAGGTTAGCAGAAAGCTTCCTGTCAACCTTGAAGTTTGTAAATACTTAAGTATTTACCGGAGCAATAGCCTTTAGAATGGGTTTAGTCTTTCCATCTTCATTACCATTGGCCTTGTAACCTTTGCCCTGCACAAAGTCTCCAATATGATGAGCAAATAGAACCACAGTGAGTCAAGGCTCCGAGATACAAATATCCTAGACATTGCATTCAAATTTGCATGTACATATGTATACATGTTCTGATAGTAAGTGCTAGCTTTCCTTGCTATTTGAAGTAACATACCTAAGGGCAAACCAGAGGTAATAACTCATCACATTTTACATACATATTCAACTGAATGAAACACGTTCTTGTGTATATTTTACTCCTGCCGCCTTGCTGCACTGAGACTTCAGCGAACAGAAATACATATAACAGAAGCGTTCTAATTAAATTTATGCTGACATGACATCTGCTGTGCGGTGTCCCATAAATGTGTCTTTGTAGTGAAGGACATTCGTTGAGAAATCAAGTACTCCCAAATAATTAGGTGACAATTATACTTATTTGGTGAATATATGTAATTATATTTGGGGAAACGGAAAAGCTTCGAAATTAATTATTAAAACATATGAGCCATAGTATTGTGTGGCATGAATTCAAGACCTGGAAGCATTCTTATGTAACAATACGGACTTGAAAAATTTCAGACTATTTTTATCATGCTCTGAAAAGTTCGGACAATGAAAAGCAGCGCTGCCATGGAATTATGTTTACGAGTAGAGTGATAGGTACATAGTAAGTTAACTATAATTTTTATTTATTTAATTGCATATCATCCATATGTATTATAAGTGTTGTAAATATATTAAGCATAGGCTCCCCCGCACAGGGTTAGAAATTTCGTAATTTACGATGAAACGACAGTTTTAAAAAATAATATCTCATGAACGAAGTAACCGGTTTTTCTGATTCAAATGCCAAATGAATGATATGATTTTTCAGAGTCAACATATATCCAGTGTAACGAAATATAAGAACTGAGGGGAATGTAGTGTCTTTTTTTCTACTATTCACCCCTATGGGGTTCGGCATGGTAGGAGAAACAAAAAAATGTAGGTGAGCTATTTTAATATTCCATACAAACTATGAAGGTTTCATCCAAATCGGAGGTCGTTGCGTTCAACACAAGTCAGTTTTGATCGTGTTCGTGTGGAATGGTGGTAAATTCAAAAATCATAACTTAAATTGTAATTATCACACAGACAGGGCGCTATTTACAGACTAAAATTGACTTTAGTAAAAGTAAACTTTATGTTTAAATTCGACATTAAGATAATGCTTATTCATAGAAGAATTTGAACTGTGTTTTAAAAAAGTATACTTTACAACACATATATGGTAACAAATTGTGAAATAAAACTTTCCCATTGGCGAAGTAAAAATTCCTCAAGTAAAAGACCAATGCATCTTCTTTCCAATTTTATTTTTAATGCACAAGAACTCTTCGATTGAACATTTAAGAAGAAAGCCACGGAATAAAAATATTTTTGGTTCATGCTATTTCCTCAACTGTTTCATAAAATTTTATGAATTGTGTTAAAAGTAGTTCCACTGCTCGACGTACACATTTGCTTATTTTACTAATTATTGCTTGAGATATTCCATGAAGGGATGTTTACACTTATTGTAATAAAGTGAATTTGTATATATAAACTCTAATTTCCTATCTGAGTCCTCTTGATGAGTAGTTCTATCTGTACCGTGTGAAACATCTTGTGTCATTCATTTCAAAAGGGTCGTGTTGAGAGCTATATATATTTTTTGACGTCGAAACGACAAGCTAAACCCTCTTCGATTCTATCATCAATATAGATATCCATTTTTAACACTCGTATTATTATGTAATAAATTTTTTTATAAATTAAGAAACTTACACAACACTCTGAAGCTAAAGTATACTTAAAGATAGCTAAAGTTTGTTTTAAAGTTAAAGTCAACTTTCGCCGCTATATTGTAAGTGCTTGATGAAGAAATCAACATGAAGATAAACTCGACTTAAGGTTGATTTTAAATTGTGTATGAATAGTAATCTTTAGCTTATTAAACACAGTAAAAAAATTTTCACTAAAGTGTTTGGCAACAACTTGTGCCATAAAACTTAGGAATTTCTTGATGATATTAGAGAAGGTTTCACCTAGGAAAACGTAGACTAGGTTTCTAGTCCTAAAATACCTGCATTTTCCCTAAAATGTAGGATTTTTTTAAATATTTTTGTTTTTCCCCCTAAAATTTCGGGAATATTCCCTAAAATCTATGGAATAGGTAATAGTTCTACACGACTACACCTTTATAAAACATAAGAATTAGCTGAATAGCTTATTTGCTCTCAAAAACAATATATTAACGAAAATATATTTGTAAGTTTTCTGGTACCAAATACTTAAGTTCATTGAATGTTCTATTGATTTGGGGAAACTAAACCGATTTTCCCTTTCTATCAGAGAAAATTACATTTATTTTTAGGAAAAAAACTTGTCTTAGATTTAGGGAATTGTCCTACTTTTTTTAAAGTGTAGTAGATGAAATCTATAGGGTATAGTAAGATTGTCACTCAATTTCTAACGCATAAAAATAATGCTGTTAGTGGAAAATGAATTGAACACCCACGCATAATATATATATAAAGTTAATCGGTTTTTGCATGTCCGTTTGTCTGTCTGTCCGCACCATAACACGAGTACGCGTTCACCTAGAGAACTACAATTTTGCAAACGGCCTTTAAAACAAATTTTTTTTTCTATATGTTTGAACACAACCTGAAAAAAATAGTTTCAACAATACACTAAATCGAACAACCCCTTCTTGGTGTTACTATACAAAAATTTATGTTTTATACGTGTACCATGTAAGAATAGAAAATCCTATAAAATTGGTCATAATCAATTTTACTGCTAACTAACCGTTCTAGAAACAGATGCGAAAAACCAGTTTAATAATCAAATTTGCACAAAGGGGTGACCATGCGAAATTACGTACCGTCATTCATCCAAGATATCGTAATATCCTAGACAGACTGTCTGCATAATAACTTCATTTTAAATTAAATCGAGGTAAATGTGCAGTGTGTCACAAGAATGAAATCCTTCAAGGACCCCTTTGAAACTTTTTGATTTAGTTTCAAATGGAGCAAATTTTACTTCATTTAGTGAAATTGTTGTAAAAGTGCCACATACCGTCATTAAAATTAGCTGAATTTAATGGAAAGTGAAAAGTTTTGTTGATAGCATTCAATTGAATTATGAAAGTCCTTCAAGTTTTTGTTCACTTGTGAGGAACTGTCAGTGACATTCCAAATGAAATAATTTTCGTTCACAGTTTTTCACCTTTTTCATTTCCTTGAGTTTCATTATGGAGATAGTCTGTCTAGGATATAAGAACGGAAAAAGATATTTAGGTAATTCTTTCTATGTTTAAGAGAGCTATTAGTGCGTATTATTTTCAAAGAATAATATTATATCCTTATTGTAAAAATCTTACAGAATAAAAGGTAACACTACGATTTGCTTTTTTCGTTTCATCAAAAATATCTAGCCTTATTTTAAACATTCATTGATAAAAGATGCATTTATTATTTATTTTTTATTTATTATTTCCCTAGAAGGCTGTACTTTCCACTTTATAATAAGCTAAAGATTAGGTGATAATTATAATCAACGTTATGATATTTTGAATATAACTCAGCAGCCCAGAAATTGGCTAGTTTTAAGGATTTCCAAAGCCCTTTAATTCAGGCATCATAAAGCTGGAGTCGTAATGTTATCTCACAAGTACTTAGCTTTCAGCAAAAGAAGAACGAAATTGATGATGGTTTCGTTGAGAAAGCACGCATTTTAGTCGATTTCATATGGACTAACCCTATATCCAAGATAGCATGATAACGTCAGATCATCGTATACTATTCACGATTGTAGAAATTGGACGAACGGATAATTGATTTTCTGTCCATGTCTCCCCGCTTAAATTTAGCTTTTTCTATAATTATTTGTGTCGTTTCAACAGAGTTCAAAAAGGCTTTCATAATCAATGAGACCAAAGAACTATTGCACAAAACTACAGGAATTAGTCAACAAGTAATTTGCTTTTTTCTTTTATATTATTAAACCAAGCTCAGTAGGTACTCTAAATTGCAAAGTACAATATGATAGGAAGCAGATACCGAAATTATTATGCAAATAAGGATAGTGGCGGAGGTACTGGTGATGTCACTCTTGCATTTTTGTAAATTGTAAGTCCGTGTAAATACAAAAGATGGTAAACTGTTCCATATTCGCATAACTGGGTATAAAAAAGGATCATTGTACGAGCTTGCGGTTAGGTTGTCTTAAAAAATGAAGTAAAGGAGAGGGGGCTAGTTGCAAAAAAAAAGTCAGTCAATTTCAATAAAAGTGTTTAATGCTACAAAAAACAATGCATACAACAATACAAAACTTATTTATTCAAAGAACATAAAATTATATAAAAAATAACCGTTCAGTCTTATAACTTAATACTAATACTTTGGTTTTAATCTGAAATGAGACAGTGAAAGAAAAGATTAGAATACGTGAAAGGAAAGATCATAAAAGTTATTGCGGTTTACGGTCAATATACAAAATGGATTCAATACACCTTAATGCAGTGTATAGAATTGGGGTATATGGGATAGTAACTGTAAACGTTAGTGCGATTCACAGTCTGATATTTTCTATACACTTTAATGCGGTGTATAGAAGTATAGGAGATGTTACAATAACTGCAAACGTTAGTGCGGTTTGCAGTCTAATAGTTTTTATATACCTTAATTCGGTGTATAAAGGCAGAAAGGAACTTGGCAGTTTAATGCGCTACCAAGGATGGCTGGGAAAGGAATGGATGATTGTCAAGTCAAGTCAAGTGCTTTTGTGCTATCAAATTTCTTCCTTGTATTCCTTCTTTGGATTTTGTTAGATGATTTTTCACATCCTTCAGATTGTCTTCTTTAGGGCGTTGGGGCTTATTTTTGGGCCTCAGTTCGATTAGATGTTTTTTTTTCTTATCCTTGGCTTGGTTTTTATCACCTCACGTGTTGTTGTTAGTTCTTTTCCTTACAGCTGCTGCGCCACATCAGCTGTAGTTAATGACTTTCTCGCAAGACTTTGTTGTTAGATTTGGGAGGTACTGGGAGGGAGTAAGGATTGGATATGTTGTGGGATCTTTAAGAAGTTAAGGACTGGAAAGTTCCTATATTGGCAGGTTTCATCAGAGAATTGGTGATTGTTAGAACGCTGCTTCTGCTTCGGCTTTTATAACCCCTCTCGAACTTTACATTCTCGAAACATTCATTATTTCATCGAAGTTTCGATAATGCTTTGGTTGTCTGCAGCAGTGCCATCTGTTTGGTAATAGGGAAATATTTTGATGTTTGAAACTGCCTGGACAGTCCTGGGAAAAAATTTAATTTAAGTTTTATTATTATTTACTGTCAGTTTGATGTACGAATATACAATCATGGAATTTCAATTGACATTCTGAAGGGTTTTAAAGACTGTTAAATTCTGAAAATACAGGTAACCAAACCAAAAATTATGTTTAATTTTGTTTACAAATTTCGTTTCTTGTAGGTAAGATTTGCTGTTTGTTTTAGCGCTTGAAAGACTTTGGTGTCCTAAGAATATACAAACTTTTAGAAGTTTTTGGATAATGAATGTTTACATTACATCGAACGAAGTTTGGTGAACTTGGTGCTCTAAATGTATGAAGAAAAGATAATTGGTTTACCGATTTCATTGATACATGATTTTAGTTACCATTTATGGGGATGCAAGGTATTTTCGACCTTAGATCTTACTAACCCGAAGATATGAAAAGACAGCAATTTATATTCCTTTCGGGCTATTCAATTTTCTTCGTATGACCTTTGGGCTCTGCAATGCCGCCCAAACAATCCAAAGGGTCATACATAACATTCTTTAGGAGTACACATTTTTTTTTGTCTATTTAGATGACATTCTTGTCGCCTGAAAATCTATTAGTGAGCGTTTTGGCCATTTGGATCAAATTTTCGCCCGTCTGGAAACTTTTGGACTTATTATCAACGTGAATAAATGTAAGCTTTCGTGTTCCTAGGTAATGTTTTAGGCCGCTTAAACTCATCAGATGGCATTAAGCAACATTCAAGAAAGCGAAAACCATTTTGATTTGTAATCTACCAGTTACAGTGATGGATTTCCCGACATTTTCTCGTCAAGATTAACCACAATAGCCGTTTTTTACCAAATGCGGCAGAGCATCAATCACTGTTAACTAAATATTCATGTGGCTCCAAAAAAAGATGGTAAAAAGAAAATAAGCTGGTCTGAGAAAGCAGCGAAGCCTTTCAAATTGGTGTAAAAGCAATTAGCTGAGGTAGCACTTGTAGCATTTCCTAATTCTTCTTCAGAACTGGCCTTGCTGGTTGATGCCTCTAATATGGCCGTAGCAGCTGCGGTGTAGCGAAAGACGGACAATCCATGCAAATCGCTGGGTTTCGTCTCGGTCAAGCTTAATATTTTGCAACGCAAGTACATCGCAAACGATCGAGAATTGTTGGCAGCCTGTCATGGTATCAAATACTTTCAGTTTTTCTTAGAAGGTTGATCATTCACATTGTTCACTGACCACAAGCCCCTGACTTTCTCTTTTAGAAGGCGTCACCCATACAACTACGGAATCTGTAATTTCATGGATCAGTTAACCACTGATATCAAGCATGTGCCAGGAAAGGACAAGAATATCATTTCCCAGTTAAAAGAAATTCACACTCCTAGTCTGATAGACTTTGATTCCCGTGCAAACTAACAAGCTAATTATCCTGAGCTACTAACTATCAAGCAAAGTTCATCGTATAAATTTGAAAAGTATCCCATTTTTGGTACTGGTAAGCAAATTTACTGTGAAATTTCTGGGATCTGCATCCAAGTATCCATGCCACTAACAAAATGGTAACCTACAAATATTGTTGGTCAGCAATGTAAAATCACTCCTCACTCAAGTTCTGTGCGGTTCAAGGACATTAATATTGATATTGTAGGCCCCCTCCCACCTTCCAATGGTATCACAGATTGTCTCATCGTCATTGATATATTCGTGCGTTGGCCTGGTCAGCAATTTTTCCTGAGTTCTCTAAATTATTAGCTTTTCCTCGTAGAAAACGATGGCATAAGACGCTAAAAACTATTACTATGACCTGCAGAAACAGGACTTTGTCAAAGACTTTACCATTCGCGCTGTTAGGAGAGTGTTCTGGGAGAAAATTTTAAATTTCCGGCGAAGTTAGTTTACCGAGAAAGTTACGCCTGCCTGGAGACTGTCTTCAAAATTTCCAGCTTAATCCTCAGTCTAATTTTATTGCCTCTTTACGTAAATTGTTTACTGATCTTAGGCCGATTCCAACTTCTATTATTTTAAGTAATCACCAAGTACTTTGAAAACTGCATACACGTTTTCTTAAGAACCGATGCAGTACCAGCATCTTTTCAAGCCCCTTGCGAGGACCTATCAAGTTGTCAAAGGAACGGACCAGTCTTTCACTATAAAAGTCAAGAACAGAGAGGTGAACGTACCGGTTAATCGGCTGAATCCCTTATTTACGGAATTGGAGTAGTCAAACCAGTCCCAGAACAACACGTCAGTCGCAGAGAACATACAACTTACACCCAACTCACAATCCCGAAGATTTTTCCCAAAGGAGTTTTGCAGTACATATTCGCAGGTAGTTGTAGACCAGGGTGTCGATTTCCCTCCACCAGTTGTTTAGTATTCAGGGGATCACAGTAATACAAATATGCCGACTATGATAATCCGCCTTCCTCCGGTTCAAGTCCACGAAGAATAAGATTCTTCGGGGATGGTAACGTCTTGATACCACAGCAAGTTACTGGAGCTGTACGAAACAGCAGACCACCACGACACATTTTGTATCACTAAACAGTTGGTTTTTCTGGCAGGGGGGAGAGCTCTGGCGGCACGATGTATGTTAAGTATTGTTATCTGACCGCTGATCTCTAACAGGTATGTGTCTTTTCACATAACGGCCTTTGTAGGGTTGCGAAAATGCATTATGGAAATACCTTGCAGGATATCCGAAGATGTTTTAAGTAATAATAATAATTTATTGGTAGTTAATGTACATAGAATTTACAATCTTTTATAGTACGAAATAGTAAGTCTGTGCTAGATAAATTTGTGTTAAAAATAAGAATTGAGCTATAAATAAAATTTATCTGCATTGAGTTGATAATTAAGAAAGAAATATATAAAAAAGTTATTGTTTCAAATCTAAAAAGAATACAAATTAAGTATTTACTACATTTTATCATTTAGTTCAAATTTATTTTAAATATAATATAAAAATAGTTCAAATAGTTTAAATACTGCCTCTTAGCCTAGAAAAGAATAGGAACTATTATCCTATAAAGGGGTTATTTTAGTGAGTACGAACTTATTCCATAATTTGATAGACTGGACGAGGTAATAATTCTCCATAACTGATCTATAGAAACGTCCCATTATCAGGTTTCTGTTCCGCTGAGACGAAGTAATCTGGAAACGCACCATGAGATATTCCGGTTTATTGGACCATATTATGCCGAACAGTGGTAAGAGCACCCGATACTTTAAAAAGGATTCAAAAGAGCACCCAAGTAATTGAACATAAATTGGAATACGTGATTAAATCGCCACAATCTAAAAATAAATCAGATACAGTCGTTGAATGCAACGTCCATTTTACGTGCACATATACTATCAAGTTCGCGAAAAATAACGCTTCCAAACGAGAAATGTCGCAGAATTACATATTTACTAGGATCAGATAAGTGTTACGAGGCAATATATCGGCTGAGTGCAAAAGTCTGCACAGTCCAGCATAAATTTTACCCAATATCGCCTTAATATAATCACAGCACTTCATACTGCTGTTTAATTCTATCCCAAGATTGGTAACCTTATTCAGCATAGGTAGTGAAAAATGTTTCAGGATCACTGGTGGGACGTCAGATACATCGAAAGCGTTATTATAAAAACTCATTGAAAGTGATTTTTCGGGATTAAGTTGCAGACCATTACCCATATACCAGGCAATTATTCTATCCAGATCACTATTAATGCGTGATAAACAGTCCTCGAGAAGACCTATAGGACGGCTTAGATAAACCTGAACATCATCCGTATAGATGTGTAATTTTACATCACGAACTGCTTTCGGCAAGTCATTAATGAATAAGCTGAATATCAGCGGACCCAATATCGATCCTTAGGCAACTCCATACTTTAGAGGCAAAAATGCAGAATAAACATTGATGATACTGACCCGCTGGCCACGCTCACTCGAAAAGCTATCCAGCATGTGCGCTGCTGAAATGCCAAATTTAATAGACAAACAGAGCTTCTGTATAAGAGTTCCATTATCTATACCAGAAAACCTTTGCGAGATCTAAAAGGACTAGCGTAGTGAATTGTCATTATCCATCGCGCTTCTAATATTGGACGTTATCTGTAATAGGGCCGTTTCACAACTGTGAAATGTGGGAAAGCCATCGAATTAAAAGATTGTTTTTGTCCACATGCTCAATTATTTGCTGGTCCATTAATTTTTCTAACACTTTAGATAAAAAACTAAGTATACTGATTGGACGAAAATCAGCCGAAGAATCTGGCGATTTGTTTTTTTGTGTATTGGAAAAATGTTAACTACCTTCCAGCTGGAAAAGCAGAAAATGTGAGGCATGAATTTATTATATGAAGGCTATATGTACTAATAATATGTAGTATTAGTTTAAAAAATCGAAGTGATAAGATGTCCGGTCCATTTGCCTCGGTTTTAATTGAGTTATAAAACGATAGAAGCACAGTAATGTCTACTCCACAAAACGAAAAACTATGAATCGAGCTACTTGGAGTAATCTCAGGACTTGACGAATGCTGGAGGCAGTTGAAGCGGAAAGATTTGCAAGAATAAACTTTGCATTCAGCTCGTCTGGATCAAAGTTGCCTTTAGTTTTATGCTTTCCATAAACTCCGATCGAACGTAGGTTCCGACACAGCTTTTTTGGGTTGCGGTTATCGTCGATTTTGGAGGAATAATACTGACGTCTGGCTTGTTTGATTGCCGTGGTGGCCTTATTACGGGCAGCTTTATACAATGTCCTTGCCTCAAATGTTCTTAGACGTTTGTAACGCTGATAGAGGAACTCACGCTCTGTGATAAGACTACAAATTCTCACTGTGAATCAAGGACAGTCATTAACAGTAGAAAATCTCATCTTAATTGGTACGTACTTATCAAATAAGTATGACATTGCAATCAAAAATTCTCCACCAAGCCAAGCTATGACATTCTTAAAACAAGAACTCTGTGTCCATGCTATTATAATCGCGAAAAGAGAAAGTGGGGGATGATTCATGTTAAGCGACATGTCAAAGCTCAAGAGAAGAATATCATGGTCCAGATTGCTTGTACGGCTAATTTGATTGTGCGTTATTATTTTTCCTGCGTCGGTAATAAGGTTCAAATCAAGCATCGAGGGATTAGAAGTATTGTAGAAGGTGGGCAGGGTATTAATCGCGTTAAGATGTAGTGATTGGGGCAAATGTGAAAACTGATCAGTAACATCAACCTGCCTTTGCAAGCTATCGTTGAAATCTCCACTAATTATAACATTCTCGTAACGTTGAGTTAGTTCTGATATTTTGTTTTCGAATTCCCGTGAATTATCGCAGCTAAAACAATTAGGGGGACAATATACACATGCAACCAAGAATTTATCAGTAGCGGAGTTTACCTCCATACATACCAATTCAATAGGCTGCAGCACTGAGGCAGTAATTATCTTAGCTCTGAGCCACTCCGCAACAAAAATTGCTACACCACCGCCCAAACGGCATTTCCGGTCATTACGAAAAATTACATAACCTGGAATACAAACTAGGGATGTTATCATATCGTTCAACCACATTTCGCTGACAAAAATAATGTGTAGATTGTTAATGGAGAAAATAAACCATAATTCATCAATCTTATTGCGAATACTTTCATAAGCCAATTAAGAATTTCCCTGACTACAACATAGCTCAGACGCTGCATACGGAGTAAGTTCTCGACCTGTGATAGCAAAAAGCTGTTATTATGTTGCAATTGTAGTAGTGATTGTTCACAGGCGACCACTTTATTGTTAAGAGGATGGATTGTCAATTTTAGCTGATATTCGACATTCAAATTGCTGCATAAGGCTGTTGATTTTCTCCAGAACTCCGGACTCTAGAGACTCCACTAACTTTTCTAGAGTGACACTAGCTGAACCCGATTCACCTGCCTGCCCTATACTAGTACTTCTCGTTGCAATGCTGATTTCATCAGTGTTTGAGCTTGATGGAGTCTTCTCCATCCTCTGCCCCTTGCCTGCCATAGTGTGCGAGTTTATGGTGAATAGAACACAAGTGAATTAATTTAAAGAATTGAGAATTATATAAAAGTCACGCAAAACTGCGAACCGAGAGCACAACACCCACAATAAAGAGTTTATCAAGTTATGAAAAATTTAATTTTCAAGAAAATATATAAGGTATATACGTATGTGGTTATTAAAACAGAACAAGTGGGAGCCAATGAATTATACGTCTACTCTCCAGCGATCATAGCACAATACTCCAGTCAGTAGAGGTTTTCCACGTGCCTGTGTCAGTGTCAGCTCTACTGACTCATATAATCCCCGGGTTACCGGAATTATTGGCAGGAATGCCTAGGGACGGTAATTCGACGTAATTAGCTTTGCGTCAAGCAGAAATATTATCTATGTAGTTATTCAAAGATATAATCAGGCAATATCTTTTGATACATGCGGTATTCACTCATAGAATCTACAAGATAGTTAAAAGTGTAGGTGATATCCAGGTTAGTGTAATCCACATAATTACATATGGGATAGTAATTAAGGGAAAGGGGATCATTAATCAAAATTAAAAAGAGAGACCTGGAGATAACATTGCCGTGGGCACACCAGTATTTATAAAGGTGTGGTTCAGATGCAGTATCAGCTAATACAACCCATATTTGGTGACCAGATAAAAAGTTTTCAATCCACAAGTTTGATTAAAAGGGTATCCTATACTCCATTAAGGACCTTTAAAATACCTGTGGCATGGTTTTTGATTCAGCAAAATAATTTGACTTAAATTCGTATTACAAATCTTTTGGTTAGATCATTTTTGCGGGTTAGCGCGCTCGTAACCAGAGGAGGAGTGTTTAGAACACAGCTCGATCCAGACCTTATTTTTCGAGCCAGAGGTTCTATTTTTTAAACACTTTGCAATGTACTCCTTATAAATAAAGCATTCAATTCGATTGATTTTAAAATGATTTTTTTTTACCTTTTCAACTCAGAATCTGGACACGTGGTTAAACTTATCAGCAATTTTAACACTTAACATTTTAGATAAAAAATCGTGTTCGCATGTGGACGTATAAATATTATTGCTTGATTTAATGTTCTCGAGGATATAAAATTTAATATGTCTGGTTGGTTTGCTATATTTGACTTTTCTGTTCTTGTAATTATGATAATGGAGTTTCACTCCTTATCTGCCGAGATTCAATACCAGTCACTACTGTATTAGTTTCAGAACAGAAGAAACAGATGTAAATAAAAATTGTGACTTCTGCGCATATGTTAAAAATTTTAAAATTTAGAAAAAAAACTTTAAGCCCTTGAAGAATGCTACATAGCATCGGCGATACGTCTAGTTTTTTTTTTTTTTTTTTATCTTTATATCTGTCTTTCTTTCTCTCTGAAGATTCTTTAGGAACGCATACTTTTAATGATGATGGAAATCAATCGGACCTTCCCTTCCGAGTAGATACACCACATTTTATCAAATTCAAATATTACAACTAAATTAGGTTCACTCATTAGTTACCCTCGAAATAACCCTAAATGAATTTTCTCAAAATAGCTTCTGAAAGAGGTAGCGCCAATATAACTCCTTAATTTTCAACTAAAAAACCTCAAATGATCGCTTTCTCGATCCCCAAAAATAGCAAATTCACTTTGTTTAATATTACCCCGTATTACCCTCAAAGTCGATACCTAGGTAAATCTCCTTTCGCTTCCGAAACAGTTGTTCGTCCCATTTAAACCAAAATCGTTTTCAACATAAAATTTACAATTATACGAGTGTTGCTCGTTCCATAGAAATTCATTCGGAAATGTGTGTAAGATTTCAGCGTTGATGAGCCGATTTTGACACCGTTACTTTCAATCATTATTTCTAGGTGTTACAAATGGAATGACAAAGTTAGTATACCCTACAGATTTCATATAGGGTATAAAAGGCGAGAACTGATGTTACTCTAGCCATTCAAACGTTTCAAGGCTCCTCCTCACTTTTCAAATTTGCCAGCAATGGTTGAATTCTAAGAAAGAAAGCAAGCAGCTATTTGAATGATTAAAGCCACGTAGACCGAATTACACAATAGTCGGGTCGGGTGAGCACGATCAGGTAGTAAAGGTAACAACCTAAAAGTCACAGAATAACATATTTAGACTGCTCCGATCGTTCGAAAATTTTTACAAAATACTTTTAGATACATTTACTTTCGAAAAATGTTAAAAAAGAGGAAAACATTTTGTTTTTTAATTATAAACCAGAATGATCCCTTAAATAGCAGCATGAAATTTATGTCTCAGAATGTCTGCAGCACAAATTTGCATTGAATTTGAATTATTAAGTTTTATGCAATCAACTGGATTCGACTTGGCGTGTAATGAGAAGGAATCCCTTCCGACGGACTATAACGTACAGAGCTCACTATAATTTATGGGGGGTCAACTATCGCAGAGTTTCCGTTAGTGGTTTTTTAATAGATCCTATATGGAATATTTTTATATATATGAATGTTCGTAACTGTAATGTTGTCAGGAGCCGTGATATCCTTTTCCTTTATCGAAAACTTAAATTCGCACAGGTGTGGAAAGTTTTCCAGTCTAAACATAGTGGAGCATAAGTTATAAGATTTTAATCATACTTGGATTTAGTTCAAAAATATGTATAAATCATATGTACATATGTCCTGTAGGTACATATACTTTCCAAAGTCTTAGAAATTCTTCAGAATATTTTTATGGCAGCCTGGAAAAAGGTTCTACATTTCCTTTTTACCAGACATCGTGAACTAGTTGTTACTAATAAAGTAATAAAAAACTCTTGAAAATTTTCATTCTCCCATCTTTTATTTCAGCTGACAAACTTTTGTTCTAATGAACATTGTGTACAAGTCGAACAACTGCGATATGCTATAGGTTTTCAAGAGCATTGTTACCTTTCACCTAAAACTTTTGCCACCACAGCCTGTGTGTATGCTTGCACCGAAAGCTTTCTCTCTTGTACAAGAATTAAAGCAAAGGTCCTGGACGCGCACGTATTTCGTATACGGTTATCAAGCGAATATCAAAGAATTATGTGTATTATGTGTATTATGTGTACAGTTATGGTAGATATAAATATGCTATAAGCTATGTTTGCCTTCTCATGACGAACTATATTCAATTGTGTTTAGCTGAACATAAAAGAAACTAACGACATACAAAGAAATGTTCACTATAAAGAATATATACATATGTACATATACTCGTATGTGAGAGAGAGTTACTTATTTGCATTGATGGAGTCATATTATATCAGCACCTTTCTATTTGACATATTTCTATCATAATAATGACACTATGAGTGAGAATATGCTTCTCATGGATGTTGTGAAAGGAGCTGAAGATTTATCACTTTAGGTTGCCAAAGTAATTAAATTAAATCAAACTATTAAATACGTTTTGTACCTTTCAAAGCCATACAGTAATTCAACAGAATTGCTTTCATCGTTATAGGAGAACGGGGAAACTGTTTAACAATAACTCGAAATCGAGGAGTAGATAGTAGGACTGTACTCCGTCTAAGCTTAGTCTCAGAGATTACAACGGCTCAAAAAAATACATTTGTTTTGTGCGTAAATTATTTTGTGTCTGGAGGTTGTAAAGGATTTTGACAAGGTTTTCACAGTTACTTTGCAGTCCGACAAGATGGTTATCTCCTTGTTCTCAGTGTCTAAATTGAGGAGGTGTGTAATGTATCTATAATCAAGCATCATTAAAGCATGTAATTACATGGAAATCATATGCGCATCTTTAAAAAAAAAAAAAAAGCTTGCATATCATTTCAGAAGGTAAAACTAGGAGTTCAATTAACTCCGTGAGTAAACAAAAATGAAGAAACATAATTTACATGCGTACAGATTCGTATGTAATCATTTTTGTGCGATTATTTCATACCTCGTTATGAATGAGGTAAAAGACAAGCGTATCAAATTTCAGCGCGAGCAGAAATTATAATATTATGTAAAGCGCACTAGGTTGCACGACAGCAAAGAAAGAACGTATTACTCACGTGAGGTCACCGCTCTTTCAAAATTATATACATCATAATGTAGGTAAATAATATCGATTGTAGGTAGCATTAAGAAATTAATGTAAATTGTTTACTTAGCAATAATTAATGATTATAAATCATTAAGGAATAATTCAGGAATAAAGAATTGACCATACACGATACAGGTAGTTCTTATTCTTTAGAACGCAGAGGCATTTGGCCAGCTGTTCTAATATATTGGATCTAGAGGCATCTCTGCCAGACGTCTAACCCAAAAATATCGTGGCAATTCCAATTAGCCAAGTAGGTATTTTATACGTAGTTATTGAAGCAACCCAGCCAGATATCAAGTCAGGATTGAGGCATTCAGCCAGATCCGCAGGTAATTTTTGGCTTTTTAGCCGTATATGAATATTGCGGCCATATGCCATATATTCAGCATATAAATTGATTAATCTCATCATGAACATAATCGTGGCTATACGCGAATACGCCAATCCATTGGACACCAACATAACAGGTGACTTTTCGCTTGCAGCATGGCCTTGACTTCCGCCTGAAAAACCGTTACATGGCTTCAAAGGTGTACAGCAATTTCCATATGAGACTCATCGCAGAAAACTCTTGCTTCGGTATTTTCTTTAGATGCCGTCAATGCCTGAGAAGCACCGAATCAATTTTATTGGGATCCAGATGGAATTTTCGATTTAAAGTTGCTTCTCAGCATAGTCTCGAGAAGGTGGTCGCTGTCGATATCAGATGCAATGGACTGCACAAATTCAAAGACGAATTCGTATATAACCCTTCTTCGACTGTGAATCCAGCTCTAATTGAGATGCAGCAGGAAAATAAATATGGTAACCGGCGAGATTCGAACCTCTATATTTATGTTCTACACCAACCAGCTCCATCCCCGATTATTCGCTTTATTTTACTTTCTCTTTAATGCACAAACCTCGATATCATATAAATATGTAGTTGATATTCAGAAAATGCTATAAAAGGTAATAGGACTCCTATATATGTGTGATTCTTCTTCAAGATATGATAGATCTGTTTCAACTATATATTACATATTAACAAGGGGCAGTATTGCAAGTATTAATAATAATTGCTGATATCGTATTAACTGACGTATTGTAATAAGCAACGTCAAAATTTGACTATGATACCAATCGGATTATTTTACCTAGAGATGAAATTGAAACCACTTTGGTTATATTGATAGTAACATATAACTGACAATAGAGTATTAGCTGAATAAAAATGATAATCTAAATTATTTTATAAATAACATAATAAAACAATGAACAAACAAAAATAGGAAAAGGTATTATTTAAAATCACTTTTTATTTGTTAGTTTCCACTAAAATTAATTTAAAAGGTTACGAACATTTTCTTAAATAAAACAAAAAAAAAAGAATGCTGCGCAAAATTTCAGCAAAGAATGGCACAAGTTTTACAGTTTTCTCTTTCACGCTATGGCATCGCTTACTGAACGCTTTCTTATGCCATTTGATGTTTGTATGTTGGCTGCAAATGAAATCACCGCAGGAAGAATAAGTCAAAGATAGTGTTTACCATGCTCCGTCTCTCTAGCCCATACGTGAGATTCAGGTAAAATTAACCTTTTAATATTAAGAATGAGTTTAATTCCTTATAAGCGATTAAAATATTACTTAGACACAAAAAAAGTTATATTTTTAATTTAATTCATCTGATTGGTTGGGTCTTACATGTTTTTTTATGTAGTAAATATTTTAACGGGTGCTTAAACTCTTATATACAGAGACACAAAATGTGTGCCACATGAAATAGCAAAGCCATTTTGCTCTAGGAACATCATTTCTTTGCATTACAAATGGCATGACAAACTTAGTATACCCTATTATTTAATCTAAGGTATTCAAAGAAATCGGAGCCTTCATACAGCATAACATAATGTATACCACATGCATTTTGCAGCATGTTTCATATTCGATAGTTAACATTTAACATGTTACATTAATTGTGCCATGTACCACGCGTGTGAAAATAATATTTGTAAAGTTTAGTGAGAACTCTGATAAAATATAAATTATATTTAAATGTTAAATTTGTGCAAATTATTGAAAAGTATTGCGCAACATATGATCAAAGGTTAAATTGATGAGCAATAGTAAATCTTCATCACTGCTTGACTATCTATTGAAACTGGAGTAAAAGCTTGCGCCATTTTGCGTGGAGAACAGGGCGGTAATTGGCAATTTGATAATTTGGCCGCCCTAGGCCTATAGAAGATTGCCACCCTGTAAAACACGAAAAGTGGCAACGAAAATACCAAATAACCCAGTACTAATATAGTCTATAGTGGAGCAAAATTACAATGATGTGCTTGAACTTGGAGTAAACTAGTAAGCAAAGCTCCAGTTCGATGATCCAAAATTTTCATAATTGTAATCTCCATACGTGTAAATCTGTTTTTCGGGGTGCTATTAACACATTTTTGAATTTTTAAACGTTGTCGTGTGGGTTCACAGATGGCGCGACTACTAAAAAAACAATCTCACCAAGTTTCCCGCCCCCCATAAATTTGCCGACCTAGGCCTGCGCCTACTCGGCTATAGGGCAATTCACCCCTGGTGTAGAAGATGTTGTAGTGTCATGCACCCTGTGTCATGCAACATGTTGTATGCTGCATGTTTCATCCAGTGTGAAAGTCCGCTAAGACCCTTTTAATTTCAGGACAGCCAGATCTTTGGCAACGAGTCTTCTTCATGCATTCAAAATTAACAGAGAAGACGCCCCTGGCACCAGTTACAAAAATTACAAGTAATGTTGGATTTTTGATCAATGGTGAGAAAATATTTTCCCGTCCGTTCCACATATGAAGCTGGTAGCCCCAAATAAATTTTTGGTATTCTCAAGTTCTGGAATTATATCGAGCCTTGTAAACTCTCTGCTTTTCTTAAGTTCTTACACTGGGAGACTGAAAAGATTTTGTTAAATAAAATCCAGCCAATCAAAATTTAACCCGTCGACTAAAATATTCAGAATACATGCTACCAATTGACAAATATTTACATCCAGTTGGCACGCACTCGTCCAATGAATCACGTTATATCCATTACCGACCAGAAGTTATTCATGTTCCAAATTCTTTTTTCTCACCGCCTTTGGAGCATAAGTGGGTAGAGTGGATATTGTCGGCGCCTATCCCATGTTGTTGCATAAAAAAATATTCACGATAATGATTGCCTTATGAATTTGTTGCTTACAAAGTAAATCATTTCTTTGGAAGGTTATCCGAAGCGCAATTTGTTAGGCAACAGCAACAATAAGACCGCATAAATTGCTATCTTAATCTATCAACAATATGTATATGTTGAGTGCTGAAGATATCTTCGTAAATAAATAGAGGCGCAAGAAAACGAGAATAAATATTAAGTAGACGTCATTTATGGGTATCTTCAGAAGGATATCCAGCTGTCTTGCAATTACATAGATTGCTGCTATTGTGAAGCACTACTCGACATTAGTATATCATCACCACAAGTATGCAAATATTCTATAAATTTAAGTGTTTGGCTAATCAACTTGTTTTTTCTTAAATATATATTTACTAATGAGCCCAGGCACTTCGAATTAAACTAAAATTAATATTCAATCTGCCAGAAACCTCTTTCCACTACTCTTGACTAAAAATACTTCTGGTTTCTGTGTGCAGTGGGGGAGAGCATAGCCCGATTTGTTATGCAAATAAAATTAATGATTCGGGTACTTTGCTTCATGGGCTTGCTCTTGCAATATGCATGTATGTATATGCGAACGAACTCATTCACACAAGAATTCAATTCGTTATTCCAAAAACGATTTATGAATGTAGCAAGAAAAATGAATTTCCCAGTAGGACACATGTAAATCATGCGGATCAATTGATTGAATTAGGCTCTATAAAAGTCCTACAGATTCATAGATAACCTCTCGAAACATGGTTCTGCCAATGATTTATTTTTACTGTTATTTCGCAAGTCTCATTGACAGTTCTTATCACGTTCGAATCGAATAATATTAATGAACAACTTTTCGCGTTAAAATGATTAAATGGTTGGTACTGTTGGCAATTGCGTGGACTTTTTATCACAATTCCGTTTTAACATTTGCAAGTAGGTAATCCAGGATATGAAGAATATATATTGGAATTGGTAATGTGTTAGGTTGACTAAATCTTACTTATTTTAAATGCTTCAGATTACCACGAGGATAACACATTGCCTCACTGTATTCGAAATCTACTAGCGCCGATACTGATAACAAGATACATATACGAAAATTCATTGACATGTTACATATGTATAGAATGTAATACAAGTGATAGTCTGTTCGCCAGTCTCCCAAGATGTTAAGATTTAGAAGAATGATTTTGCATATCTTCAGCATGTTTTCGTATATTCTGTCAATAAAAATATGCATATGAGTTAAAAAGACTTGTTTATGGTGTTTTATTCTAATTTGGATGTCCAGCTTTAGCTCTTATGGTGAGTTATTTGTAGGGAAACCCTTGGTGGAACGGGGTACCGAGGTAGAATGGGAAAAGGTGGGATGCTCGCTATGGACGACAGGCACGTGCCACCTACGCGCACAGCTCTAAGTTCGTTATGCTGCGCTATACAGAGTGGACGCTGTGAGTGAGAGGAAGTGCTTAGTTTGTATTTTACCGAAGCTCGGAAAAAAAGCTTACAAACTCTAATTTTCGTTCTGCGACACAAAGGTAAATACACCGTACACTATTCTTTATTCCGAAATTATATAACATGTTTGTTTTAACATGCTTTTGACTGATTAAAAGTCTAGTGATAACTCAAAGCTAACAAATATAATGGCCATAGTACTCGTGTTTCAAAGAACGATACGTTGGGGCAAAATGAGTGTTGCACAATGAAGTATACCCCATTCCGCCCCTGATAATATTTGTACATCTCATATTAATAGGCATTCTTTATTCCATCGTAAACTCTCATCTATGAACTGTGCCAATGGTACCCCTTTGTGCCAAGAATGTATTTCCCATTGTACCCCGGATTGGGACAGAACAGGAAACTTTTCAGACACTCATGTTGGATAATAATTTTTTTTTACCTAAGTTTACCTCTAGTTTCTTTGTAGAGAAAGATGTAAGTAAACGTACAATTTGACAAAAGATGGTGTTATTGTTTTCAAAACCTTAGAACTTTAACTAAAGCTGAGCTCTCTTGTTCCGCCCCGGGTTCCCTTCCTCGTAAGAGACTGTTGAATGAGTTGAAGACACCAATAGATGAGACGGAGGTCTAGAAACTTTCAATGTTTCTGTGGAGCTCAATACTATATGATAATATTCTTAATCTCCAGAAAATTAAAAACCTGAAGATTTGAGAAAGCCCATATCATAAGAGGGGCAGATACAGCCTAAATGTTAAATAAAATAAAACTTTCTTTGAAAAGTTATATTACATACAAGTTATGTATTGAATGTTCCGTGACTGCTATTTTAAATAGACGTGATATATGTAGCGCTTTAATTCCTGTATTTTTCAAAGTTACAATTCATGAAAAATTCTCGAATTTGAACAAAATACAGGGTATCTCAGAAATAATGATTAATATTTTAAGATGTTAATGTGGATAATTTCCAACAAAAAGGTATATGACTTTTTTTTTGTAAAATCCGGCATGGTCTCTGAGTTATTCCAGATCTTAGGAGTTAACTTTAGTTTATTGTAGTTGAATTTGGCAATATATTCTAAACCGTTTATCCGAATTAAGTGGTTTTGAATTCATATTGAAGACAGTCCAACCCTTCCCTGTACCTACGTATTACACAAATAACTGTACCTACTAGAATAATTTAACAGAAATCTTTGGATTTATAAAATTTAAATTTTTTCAATAGACATTTTGTAAAACTTTGGGGTATATTTCACCCGAATATCTCCAAGCAAGCATCTGACAAAATTATTGAAAAGTGACCAATGTTACCTTTCTCAAAGTATCCGCTGTATTTCTGTGAAGCAATACCACAGAAGTTATTGCAGTTCAGCTCCAAAAACTACTCATTTCACTCTATGCCTATTAAATCTTAAAATAAAAATTTATTGTTCAGTTATAGTCTCTCATGAAAAAGTATAAGAGGTAATACCTGGAAAACACATTCAAAAATAAGTGGTCGGGCGGGGTGAACCTGTATCCAGGGCGCTGAAATCACCAGATCTAAAGTTTTAGATTTTTATGTGTGTGATTATATGAAAAGCCTCGTGCATTGCGGACAAACATCTTAAGTATGTGAGTTTTGTAGTAAAAAAAAAAAAAATTAATGCAGCTGTAGAAACTATCCACAGTGAATTAAAACGCATACTTACTGAAAAAATCCGTTCTTATGAAATCCAGGATATGCATAGCAGTAAATTGAGCACATTCTTAGCATCGATTGTAATAAATAAGTAAACTCATTAAAGTGGTAGTACATAATGGGTTGTACATAATAGCTAAGAAACATTTCAGGTGGAACAAGTTACTTATGCAAGTTTTGGGCTAGAAATGCAATAACTTTTTCGCTATTTATTACATGAATGCCAACTTATTTCCACAAAATTGAAATCAAAACAATGGCTATACGATAGACTGTACAACGGAAGACAGTAAGTGGTGGGCAAATTTTTAATAATTTTGCTTAAGTTTTACAAAAATTAAATTTAATGAGAATAAATTTTATAAATCCAAAGATTTCTGTTAATTATTTTAGAAAGTACAGTTATTTAAGTAATACGCAAATAGAAGGTTCGGACTATCCTCTTTAATATGAATCCAAAACGCCTTTCTTCTGATAAACGGTCCATAAACTTCAGTGGGTGACGAATATTTTCGAGCTTTTAATCTGTTTCTGATACAAAGCTATATATTAAGAATATTTCATCAAAATTGACACCTTCTATCTGAAAGATATGTGAATAAGAGAACACAAGGTTTAGGCGATAATTCAATAACTACAACATATTAATTAACTTCCTTCCATTTTTTTTAAAGGAGAATTAGCTCCCGGAAATTTTAACCTTCCAATTAGATGGATGAGTTTTAAACCATTTACACAAACTTTCCTTTTCCTCCTCAAATCGTTGGGTCGCCTTCCCAATTTGTCATGCTTAATTCAAGTAACCCCGAGGCCAGTTGTGGAATCTTTCGCTGTTAAACTTTGCACATTAGATATGAGCGGTCCAATTTGTCATTTTGTAGGGCTGATTTTAAATAAACATAGCTTATGAAGGAGGAATTGTCAATTAAATATTCTCCCACATTTGATGCTAAGAATATTTTCCGGACATATACGAAGGTTCCTTTTAACAAATGTCTACAAATCAAGGATCAAATCAAGTCTTACATCCCTAGTATAATGAGGAAATGAACTCATTATGCAGTAAGGGATGAAGGTCGTTACTTGAACTTTCAAGTAATGCAGTATATCCTGTTTGTTGATAAAGAGATGTACCAAATTTTAAAGCAATAACACAAAAATTTTTAGGTGAAGACTTTGAAGAAGTAATCAAGATGAAGTTTTAAAAAACTTTGAAAACTTTTAAATTAAACACATTTTCTATACGCAGCAGAGTCTGGAAAAAGTTTTCTCTTTACTTGACTTGCCCAACTTTTCTCATTCATTCAAAATCTCTGCAAACTCAGCCCCAATTCATAAGACCAGGAAGTTCGCCCAATAAAAATTTGTGCACTTCTATTGAGAGATGATTTAGCAAAATCTCTACCGGTATTCCTGAAGTGTAGGTGGAATGAAATAGGTCAGTTTTCTAGAGCTATTGCTTGTGTAGTATATTGGAGTATATTATTGCGCAAAACGATGAGCTTGTGATAAGGAAGGCGCTCAGTACGTAAACTATGGAAAAGCTGTGGTCGGCAGATATTGAGAAAATTTGCCATCACTTGTTTTGGAACTGTAAGTAGTAAATAATTTAACTTTTTTTTTTCCTTTTTTTTATATATACATAAGAAGAAACATTAGCGGAGGTGAAGTCCTTAAAACGTATTTTTTTACGGTTTTAAAATTTTTCAGATATATACATATTTTATAGATTTTTTTACAAACTTTGTATTATTCAGCTCTTATCTAGATCGTATAGGTCTTTTCCTTTACTTATGAATTTATAACGTATTCATAGACAATATAAGAAACTTGCTTCAGTACTCATTATGGTATCAATTTTTGAGGCCAGCCATTCCCTTTAACTCGTACACGAATTTGTCTATTTCTTTACTATTTTCGACACTCTCGTAGACCCACTTTTCGTCATCACAGTGCGCTGAAATTTGGTACACAGGTTCATGTCGCGTGACAATTGAATCTGTCAAAATTTGAACCGGAAATTTCCATGGAAAGCCCTGAAAATCGGGAAAAATCATTTGAAAATTTGGTACAAATTTGATTAGTGATAAATCCGTTTCAGGAAAAATGCAGAGTTTTCCGATTTTTCCGAAAAATTTTCCGGAAAATTTTCCGGTAAAAAAGTTTTCTAAATTATGCAGGATCAAGTTTGCTATCAACTGGCATCATTACTTTCTCTCCGACAATGGTGAAAACTTGCAGAAAAAATCGAGGAAAATTCATGTAAAACGCTTTTCCGGAATTTTTCCGACCAAGGAAGCGTTTGAGCGTTTTGCTACCTAAGACAAAGTTGTAGAGCGAAATAAGTTGCATAAAGTTGCTTTTGTGGAAAACTCCATGGAAAACCAGGAAAAGCAGGAAAATCATCTGAAAAATTTTCATCTATATGATTAGTGATAAATCTGTTTCAGGAAAAATGCAGAATTTTCCAATTTATTTAACGTGAAAAAGGCAGAAAATAAAATAAGTAAAAAACGAGTTTTCAAACAAAACTGAGGCCAAGTAGCATGAAAAAGTAGAAAATAAACTTTTCTTCACACACAGAGGTGGACTCAGGTTTTATTCGCTGACAATCACCGATATATTTCAGTAAGATCAATCAGAGGTAATAAGTGATTTGATTCATGAAGAGAAAGAATATTCAAGAGAAATGTCAGAGGTGGACTCAGATTTTTTGATTGGGACATTTCTCTTGAATATTCTTTCTCTTCATGAATCAGATCATTTATTACCTCTGATTGATCTTACTGAAATATATCGGTGATTGTCAGCGAATAAAATCTGAGTCCACCTCTGTGTGTGAAGAAAAGTTTATTTTCTACTTTTTCATGCGACTTGGCCTCAGTTTTGTTTGAAAACTCGTTTTTACTTATTTTATTCTATATGGCACAACATATTTTTATAATAGTCACTATTAATATGAGTAGCTTCCTTTCTGAGAGGTTTCAACATGTTCGATCAAATAAGCTGCTGTTTAAATTGTAACCTTTATTTGCTGGTATACCTCAAAGCTATTTTATAGTTTAGTATTATTCATTTTATTTTTTAATGATTTATTAAATGCCAAAAGTAATTATAAGGGATGTTTTAGTGTAACTGTTGCCGCTACCAGGAATTAGTAACTAAATATATACAATTATTAAAAAGTAATAATATCTAAAAGTTATAATTAAGCAAGCTTAAAACTTAGCGTTCCCCTATCTATTTTTTTATATTTTAAGCACAATAAAATTCTTGTGGACTTTCCAAAGCGAAAATTAGTATTATTAAAGAACAACACTAATGCGTTAATTATATTTATTATCAAGACTTTAACGAACGTTTCTTCCACCTTTAAATTTCTGTGCGCTGAACGAACTCTACGAAGAAGTATAAACCTGAAATTTTTTAACAAGCTTTATAATTCTTAATTAATCTCAGTTGCTGCAATGAATATATTGCTCCCGGTTCGTGTCAGACGATGGATTACAACAGAAAAGATATATGGAAGTAATTTCGTGAAAGATTAAGGGTGGAAAAGAGCTCAACATGTGTGAATTTAGTCTAGAAAATCTCTAAAGATGCTGTAAATATGTACCATGTATCCAAGGGAGAACGAAGAATAAATATGTTCACTTTGAGAATGGGACTGTGAAAACAAGACGTGATAGAAGATAAGCGTCAGAAAAATACCACTTTCTCTAAACTTAGAGAGTGTAAAGTTGAAGGATTTTTTATAGGACCGGATATATATCCCCTCATATTGTATTTAAGTTTCAGATAGTACCTCAAACATTTTGCATTTCTTTGTTGGGCTATAAAAACTTGTTTATTACTGGTTTAAATTCTATGTTAAAAAAATTCAGAAAGGGCGATTCCCTTTCGAATTTTATAGAATGTAAAATTTACCTTATATTACGCCGAGGCTCTATAAATAATATGAGCCTTAATGTGGGCTACTTCAAAATATTATGATGGACAGGCACTTCGGTATTTTGTATAGAAGTCTTAAGAATTGACTTCATTCAGCAGACACTCATGCATTAGTTAATTAGCCTAAAAATGCACATGGGAGTATTAAAGGGCTTTTAAGAATTTAGTAGAATCTTATGTTTGTGCAATGGGCTTATTTTTTTATTTAACTACTGGAGGAAAAGATAGGCACAAAAATTCAATAGTAGGTGTTTTTTTTGAACTGAAACGAGCCTTTGAAAGTATGGACAGAGATCAGGGACCAGTTTTAAGAACTTTATTATTCTTGCTTTATATAAACGATTTGAAGCAATACTGATATTTTGTACTGGGAAAAGCATGATATTGAAAGAAAAATAAAAAGTGATCTAAACGAAGTTAACACATGGATGGGTAGGAATAGGTTAAAATTAAATAATGCTATATCGAAATTTATGCTATTAAACAATAAAGTATATTTGGCGCCATGCTGATGATCAATCAATATAGCAACAGGATAACGCGACGGTCCACATCAGCAACTCCAGAAAAAGCTGGTTCTGGAAGCAGAACATAGACATTCTAGGCTGGTCGGCTCCTTCTTCTGATGCAAACCTTATGGAGAACATATGGGGATAAATAGTTCGAGCTGTTTATAAAGATGCTAAGAAATTTAACACGATCGGTGAGCTTAGAGATGCTGTTGAAGCAATTTGGATAACTTTTACCAAAAGGCTTCTGGACATTGTAGCAAACAATGGTGGAGCTACTAATTATTAATAAAAATCAGTTACTGCTTTTTGTGCATTTTCATTATTGTTATTAAGTAAAGTCATAGGCGTCTATAATAATGTAACAATCATTTTGCACATTTCTGTCGAATTACTCGAAAAGTACCGTTTTAATGGAAAATGTTTTTCCATCACATATTCCTCTCTCTTTTGCTACAGAGATAGTGTGCCTCACTATTGTATGGTGTGTCAATAACTTTGCAACACACTGTAACTTTGAAGAGTACTTTATAAGTAATATTGGTATGCATTGCTAAATTGATTAGAATAAAAGCTAACGCTACTTCTACACAGTTACATTTTTGAAGCTCGGAATCTAGAGCTTTATTTTCTGCCATTCAGCCTTAATTACATCCCCTCTAAAATTCTCATACCATCTTTTATTTTCTTGGTCTTTAAAGACTGGACATCATTGATTTTTCCCGTATAAAATCGTATCAGCAGCTTTGCAATAAAATTGATTATTTGCTGTTTATGACATATACAAAATTTGTGTTCATTTGTGGAGTCTAATATATCTTCCATCTTTTTGCAAATATTGGTTTCGTACCTTATTCTTAAGCTTTTATTGAATTCTACAGAAATTAGTAAAGTATACGAATTCCATTAAAGGTTCTTTTAAATTATCATATATCGAGTTACTTGTTACTTTGTAAGACTTTAGCTTAAGAAGAGAATCATCAATTGTTTCGTCTTTGCATGAGTTAAGTAGTAATGTTTGAGAAGTAGAACAACTATATGCCTTCTTATTATTTTATTTACTACATTTCCTGCAAAATTAACTACTGCGTTACTATTTAATGAAGGTATTTTGGAAATTTCTTCGGCTGTGAAAACCTTTCCTCCCCCATTTTCACTAATTTTTTTCTGCTAAATTTAAGTGCTTTTCATTCATGATTTCTTGTGAGTCATTAACAATTTTTTCGATCATTCTCTTCTTGCAGGCTTGAAGTAAAGGACTCACTCAAGAGAGTCTCATCTGTTGAAATATTGTAGCGAGTGTTGGCAGTAGGATCAAGATTTTCGAAAGCAATTTGCCTTAGATCTCGTGACAACCTAAGTGCTGATGGACTTCGCTCATCCACGTAAGATAGAAATACTACTTTCCAATGAATCCTAGTTTATATGAGATGTTATAATCTCAGTATAATACTGAGATTTTTTTATATTTTGCCATAATATGAAGAATACCAGTAATTCTTTGAATCATACCATCAAAGCAATATGGCCTTTTCATTCGGCCTAAATGCTTCCATTCACTAATCCAGGTTCGACATTCATTTAAGGTTTTCGTAACTTCTTGATGATTTTTGTTGTTTGATAGTCTACATTTATGTGGATTTGCAAACAGTCTACTGTCACTATTAAAGCAATTGGAAAGTTCGTATAATTTTTGTAAAGATTCTGCAGTATAAGTAGCGGTCGTTTCTTAGTCAGGCGGAAATATATTTAAGAGAATGCCAAGTTTAATTCCTATTGAAATTTGTCTACTTAGTACTTGTGTAGCAAGCTTAAAATTATATAGTTTTCCGTCAACTTATTACAAGGTTATATGGTATCGTTTACCTCCTCCCGGAAAATTTTAGCCCTCAGTTCAGTTTGATGTCGTCTCTTGTCCTCTTGTTGATAGTTATCCTTCGGTAACTTGGTAACTTTCCGTTTCACTGTCGTCTTTTACTTTACAGTTTATCATCCGTACTGCATGTCGTTCTCCTTTTGGAGTTAGTAGGACGGCTAGGGAAGGAGATATGAGTGGATAGGATGTGGAACTTTGGGACAGTTTAGGAATCGTTGGTTCCTAAGGCATTGATTTCCCTCAGAGACACTCTCTGAGTATACGTGGCTGAAATATGATTACCCGTGGTAGTAATCACCTTTATGGTCATAGATACTTAGTCCACCATTACGTCGATGGTAGATGTTTCTAGCCTCGTTCTTTGTTAAAAGAAGGGGTGAGAAGTAATTATAGTTTTCCGGTAAGAGTAGGTCCGGCAGGTTGTTTATAAGTGGGTTTGGGTGGTTTGATATTTTTTGAACTTGTGAAAAAACAACAAATGAAAATCCCACCAGAATACAGGATAATATGACAAATGTCGTAAACAAACGAATTTTCTTATAAACTAAGCACACACAAACACTAATTAATGCACAAAACACAATTTGAACAACTTACCTTTATATTAGAAATACACCTTTCACTGGAAAACGCACGGAAACTTGCGACCGCGAAACCGTCAAAACAAACTTGTAAATACCTCGGAACTGTCAAACTTTATGTATTGCACATGAATTCGGGGTATTTTTTTACGAGGAATCTGATGGTGGTATTAAAAAGGTGCTAAAGTATCTCAACGAAAAGATATTTTATAATTTTTGATTTCTCATATAACTAATGAGAAAAAAGACATAGTGTGGAATTTGGAATTTCAATTTTTATTCAATGAATTTAAATTATGATGCAGATCTTTTGATGAGAAAAGATAGATGTTAATATTCCTCATCGACTGAGATAAATCAAACCTGATGAAAAATAACACTTTCCGAGAAAATTGCATTATGGTTGCAGGTTCGACAACAAAAGATGGCGGTTCAGACCCTGTATAAGGCCGAGCATTCACATGGATCACTCTCTTAAAATTTTCGAGTTCAAGCAGTCAAGTCGTGATATAGTTAAAGTGCAATTTTTTTTCTGGTTTTAGTTTTTTACTTTGTTTGTATGAACATGAAAGTTATACATAGATACAATTTAGTGACATTATTGTGGTCAAGTTATTTTATTATTCTTTTATTAATAAAGTGAATCAATTTTAGTTTTTATATTTAATAACATTTTTTTGGTAATAAGTTAATAATAAATTAAAGTGCCTCTGGTACAGAATAAATGTTTTATAAATGTTTTATTTATTCATTTATTTATTTATTTTTAATGTGCCTTTTTATCTATTTATTTATTTATTTATTTAGTTGTGTAGTTGTTGGTTACAGTCTCATATGCATACAAGTATGTTTTTTTTTATATATATATATATTTTTTTCTTTATATTTTTATTTATGTATTTTTGTATTTTATTTATTTTATTTGTATACGGTAGATCAGTAGATATTCACATACACACGGGTTGTTAATGTGTTATGTTTTGTTACGGTTGCAGCTTGCATTTGGATTAGAATTAGTTTAGTAGCTCTGAGGATGCCCTAAGAAGGCGAAACGCGTCAGCTGTTGTTTGTTAACAAACTTAATAAAAAAGTTTTTGTGGAAATTCGGAACAAGTGTTTTTTTAGAAAAAATGTTAAATGCAAGAGTTATTCGTATACTTCCCAAATCTGGTTAACTGGAATATACCTGCGAATTATTCTTAGTTTGCTTGAAAATTGTAATTTAAATAGCATTAAGATCAAAAGTTCTAGATTTACTGTAGATAAGTGCTTTGCTGTGAATTAGAGTGCCTAAGCTAACCTCCATATGAATCTTTTTATTAAATCGAAATGTAAATTTATTTATGCTCGTTCTGATTTTAGCATACCGCTACACTAACATAATCCACCAAAGATATTATCATCACATGTGGCCTGTGAACGGCTCTACAGCAACTGTTCTGTTACGCACGTGCTGAAATTACAGTATTATTAAATAACAGGGGATTTTACATCATTTTATTATACAAGCATATGGTGTTACCATTCCCTACGTAGTGTTCTTTCATAGTTTCAAGAAATATTTTCAGTACATTAAATTTTTTGGTGATCCTACAGGGACCAAGCTACCTTGTACAAAATTTCTGTAACATTTTTGGTGGTTCCATCCAGGAATCATATATCATGTAAACAAGATCATTTTGGTTCGGTGCGTGAGAACTTAAAATCGATACAGCTGAACTCTGGTTGGGTGGCCACTAGTATATCAAGGCAACACATATGCAGACCAAATGTTCAGTCTGCAGTATTTGTCTTGTCAGAAGCATCACAATTTCATTCTATCAGTGAGCAGGCCGACGGAGGTCACACGCCCCAAAGATGGGACGAGTTATCTATCCTTCCCTGAATACCGAGCAAGCCTTCTAACGCACCCCAAAATGTGGCGTACCCTACAATTGCACAAAAAAGTATCATGAATGACTTGTCAGCCTGTCACGCTTTACTGCAGTTGCACAAATAATGGCGCCACTTGTTTACCAGCCGAAGTGTAACAGACCTCTCGTGCGCAATGAAGTGACATGACTGATAATGTCCGCTTCCTAGTACATCGGAAAGGTTCCATTGAATTATTGTCAGTCCCTTACGAAATATTGGCCAGACAGATGGGTGGAACGGGGCATTGCAAGCAGTGTATTTACCAGTGTATTTTCGAGGATCGGCATTAACATTTCAGCAGACGCTACGTAACTATGAATAACAACTATCTCGCGGACGGTCCTAAAAGCATTCAATGTCCATTACCTGTCAAACGTGTAGGAAGCAGTTGCTAACAAAAATTTGAAAAACCGCATTCAGAAAAAATCGGTGAAGCTGGCAAATTTCGGAACGAAAGTACACCGTTCTAAAAAAAGAATAATACATTCACACCTATTAAAACGAACTATACGGGCATTCTAAGCTAATTGTAATGAACCATCGCATGTACTAGTTCACACAACTTCAATCCTAATACGAATTCTTTTCTCTTTGTTTTTAGTTAGTCATCCGTTATACCTTATACAGAGCGTTTCAGCTAAATAATGAAACATATATGTCCTTATTATTCGCCGGGTCTTTTGTTTCAAACTAAAAAATCGAACCTCCTTTTTATACCCTAGATGAAATCTATGATGATGATATTAAAAGTTATTTTGTTTTTTGAATGTCCGATAACTCGAGAGCGCGTGTACTTAGAGAGCTGAAATTTGGTACGTACTGTTTTCATTGCAATGGCACATAAAATTTCAAAAATGAAATAAATCGCAACCCCTTCTTGGTGTTCCCATATAACAATTTTTTTTTTTTTTTACGGATACTGTGAAAACGATTAATCCTAGATATGTTTATTGTACTAAAAACTTCTTCAGAATACGAAAACTTATACAATTGGTTATAATCATTTATTCTGTCCGACGAACCGTTCTAGAAATATATGGGTGACTATACGAAATTTCATACGGGCATTCATCTGGGTATCATAGTAATTGATCTTAGACCAATTCTAGCTTTTCTATTTGTTTATTTTGCATACCGTCTAACGAGACTGGCATTTCCTGTTAGCTCTGACGGAACTCAGACAGTCGCATGGCCGTTTTTATCCACCAATTTGATCTTCCAAGAACAGGCACTCTGGAAGTAACGCTGGAAACAGGAACGGAAATATAAAGGACCTCGTGCCGCGAATATACATATCCCGCTTAAACCAAATATCAGCAACGGAAGGTTTAGAGCCGATCAGTCTTAACTTGCGCTTATACATCGCAACCTCAAAGCAAGACCACCACAACTAAAATATTTTAATTTACGTTTAAACATGGCAAGTCTCTCTATAAATTAAAAGTTTTCAATAATGGCGTAGTTCATTTTTTTCTAGTAGCCTGTAAATATACATATAGTATAACTTCTCATTCAAGAATAATTTAGTTATAAAATAAAATGCCTTAAAAAATTAAAAATTGATGATTTTGAGATGTGGTGGCATTGTACTGGAGGTGCGATATGTAACTCAACAAATCAGTCAGTCTCCAGTGGCAGCGTGGCCACCTCGATCGTAAGGGCGTGGGGGCAAAAATAAAATAAAGCGAAGATAGAAACCGCTGCCTTTATACATACCCACTCGTAAAGCCTGCCGCGTCTGATAAAATTACATCACTCTCCGCACATAGGGGGCCAATTATTTTTCTCAGATCAATAAATTAATCTGATCAGCAGAGAATTAGTAAATAGAGTTAAAATCGTCTTCGATGAAATCTAATCGGCGTCGACTTTGTTGCGTTTCAAGCCTTCATTAGAGAAGTTAATGAAAAACTTGCAACGGTCGATGGCATAGCATTCTTGCAGATTCGGATTGCAAACGTAGGAGCACATTATCATTTCCGTGGAGCCAAAATTGTCTCTGAATGTATCCTTGGCATGGAATTTTTAGCATCCAACAAATATGTGATCGAACTTCAGTCTGCTTTATAATTAGATCAGAATTCCGTCACTCTTTTCGGACCTCATTTGGGTGGCCGCGTCTACATATAACAACATTTCTCCAAAACCCCAGGGCACTATTCCGTCTTCTACAGACCTATAGTTCGCTCTAATGTAATGGGGGATATTTTGGCTCCGTTAGATGATGTTGTCTCCATATATATGGAAGTAGAGGTTGACCATTTATGTAGCTGTTCAGATGGTGAGTGGATGTAAACCGAGCACAGGTGAACTGAGACTGGGGAACTTTGCGTAGCCCATTTTCTAAGTTGCGACCATCCAAAGGTGTCAGTTTACTCTCACTTTAATTCGGTAGATGGATAGAAATGAATTCACTGTTTTGAAGAACTCAGGGCCAATGCACCAATTTCGTAGCTGCTCGCGGACGGAGTACTTCGCTGGGTGGGCTAACAATAAGTCATAAGTATTTATCAAAAATGTTACCCCGTCGTATGTCAAAAGGCAACCAGCATAACGGCCGGTGACCATATTGCTTCCAATCAAGTGATTGGCGTACGATATTGATCTCTCATTTTATATATATCCAATTTATTACCTCCTTAGATGCCTGAATTATTCTGAAATTGCAGAATTTTTCACGTTATAAGCTATTAGTACTAATACGATTACTACAACCATATACCAATCAATATCTCAATATCTCCTATCCTCTATGGCATTGAATTCATTCTAAGTAATTGGACTAAATTTTTTAAGTTATTTGATAAAGGTATGAGGGTCAGATATTCTTCATCAACTCTCTTCCTTCTTTTGATATCAATTTTAATAATTGATAATTGACATATTACCAAAGCAATACAGTGAGTCCTAAACGTACATACATGCCTAATCCCACATTCCCAAAGCTAAACGAAATGAAATTCGAAATTACGATAGATTCGTTTCTCCGGCAATACTATCGAGGAGAAAAGGCTACCTAATGGATTAATCCTTTTAAGTGGATGTTCGTCGGAAAGCGTCAGCATAATGGATGATAAGTTTCACTTTGCGGTGTATAAGGTTCTATTAGCAATAAATCAATCACATATTCGAAATGCATGGTGAATGGAACTTGTCCTTCAATGCTCATAATAAGTTTACTGTCCGCGCCATTGTCCTTTTCAACGAACTGAATGGTGACCAGAAAATGTTGAGGAAATCATTAGAGTGTATATTTATATGTATATATATATGAAGGTGGCCCAAAAATGTATTGATTTGCAAAAGTGTTAAAATGTTTAAATGCACCCGGATATACTTTTTCTACTACAACGTTATTTGCAATCGATTATCTTCTAGAGACTATAAATTAAAGGGCTCATGTAATGTATGAAGTGTTCTCAAAATGCGATTTTCAAAGGTGAAGCAGTTTTTTAAATTGCAAAGTTGTTTCGACCCATAAATGAAAACGACTTTCTACTAATTATATCTTCTTTTCCAATTATCGGATTGGACACCCACGCATAATATTATTTTGATTTTTACATGTCTGCCTGTCCATCGGTTTTTCTCTCTGCCTGTCTGTTTATCCGTCCGTCTGCCTGTCCGTCCACTCGTTCGCACGATAACTCGAGAACGCGGCCACTTAGGCTGCTGAGATCTTGCATACAAAAAAAAAACAAATTTTATTTTGAAAATGGGACATTTCACGGTTGTCATGTAAAAATTTGGTTCTTAGCGATATATTTGGGCACTACCCAAGAACGCGTTGACACAGAGAGTTGAAATTTGACAAGTCGTGTTTTCATAATATCTAATAAAATAAAATAAAATTTCAAAACCGAACTAAATAATAGAATAAATAATAATAATATTCTCGCCCTCTTAAAATTTTACATTTCAAGACGGGCGTACAACTGCATATCAGATTTCATTTTTTACTTAATGCATATACCTTGCATCAAAACTTTTTATTTTTAAACGTTGTGAGAAAATAACAAGAATAATAAAAATCTTTTTGCAGCTTTCGTGGGTACCTGGGTGTAATACTGCCGTTCCTCGAGGAGTTGTTCTTTTGTCCGTCGCAGGATAAACCCCGATTCTTTTCCTCTCCCGAACTACAGTTAGAATTTTTAAGATCTACTTGAAAATTAGAATTTTTTACTGAATTAATTATCAATCGAAAAATAAGAAGGTTAAGAGTTAGGTACTTGAAAATTTAACATTTTTAAAGAGAATCTTTAACTCTCTCAATAAGTGATATTCAGAAAATAAATTGATATACATATAATAATAATGCATTGTGTTTTGTTCAATTTACTACGACGTAAACCAGATCCCGCACTCTCCATAGGGGCACGGTGTAGGGCAACATAACAGTTAAATCATCAGCTTTTTATTTTCCACAACACTCTTGTATCGTGACACCAGTTCTATTAACAGAGCTTTGCTCTGCTTAGTCAGATGTGACGATTTTTTACACGTACATAATTATATTGTATTTTAGTAATTAAAAATCTCACGATTAAGAAAACAAACCCACAACAGAAATTCATCGAGTCTCTGTCGTTTAACATATCGAAAATTACCGAAAGTAATGCCACGTAAGCCAAAAACACTTGATATTACACGTCCAAAGAATACGGGGTTATTCTCGGATAGGAATAATCTTTACAGAGGAAATAAGATTATTCTCGCTGGTGTTGACCGCCCTAAGTAAATTACTTTTAAACTCATGGATATAGATAAAAATTAGTTAGGAGAATGATATTTAGTGTAATTAGTCTTCTTTTTCCAATACTTATTTCCCTTTTTATACCCTACATAAAATCTATAGGATATACTAATTTTGTCATTCAGTTTTTACGCACAAAAATAATGATGGTAGAGAAATATGGATTGGACACCCACGCATAAGATTAAAAGTTATTTTGATTTTTGCATTTCCGTCTGTCTGTCTGTCCGTCCGTCCTCACTTTAACTTGAGAAGGCGTTCACTTAAAGAAATGTTATTTTGCATACCGTGAAAACGATCAGTCCTAGACGTTTTAATTGTACTGGAAAATTCTTCAGAATTTGAAATCCTAAGAAATTTGTTATAATAATTTTTGCTGCCCGACGTACCGTTCTAGCAATATAAGCAAAAAACAACTTCAAAAATCAAACTTCCACAGATGGGTTACCATACGAAATTAAAACGGGCATTCATCTAGGATATCATAAGAATTGGTACTTAGACCAATTCTAGCTTTTTTACTTGTTTAATATATAATAATAATTATTAATCTTACTAAATTAGTTCGTATGAATACGCCAGCTCTGTTAGTGAGGGAAATTTAACTATTGTCTAATAGACATAATTTTGAATAAATGAATTGAAGTTGAAAAATTGAACATATTTTTTCTTTTTAGATGAATATATTGATGCCTTGATATAACGCTCTACGAATCTATGCCCAAAATTCGGGCATTGAGCTGTGTAAGAAATGTGCTTTAATGGGAGAATATAATTCAGCCATAAAGCCGCTCTGTAAAAATGACTTGAAGCCTTCGAACTCGAAGTCACTTACCTTTAAGTATAATATTTAGTGGCGAATATATGTCAGGATCAATTCTAAAGTGAACCAAGTCCGTAAATTTAAAAAAGGCGAACGAATAAAGTGAATTCCTTCAAAAGAAATATAATTCCAGTTTGAAAATTAAAGACTAAGTTGCAAGAAGGGAAAAATTTAAATGTTATACAAAGATTTCTGCATTTTTTCCCAGCAACAATGGACCAGCTCTAATCAATATTTTCAGTTATTAAAGTGGACCTGATTCACTTTAGCACTGGGCCCTCCAATAGGTGCTCTGAAATAAAGTCGAACTAAATATTATCGGATCGACTTTATTTCAACTGACAACTTTTAACCTTATTGCCATTTGGAAATGGAATTAAAGTCAAAAATTGTATCAAACAAGCATCATATCTGCTTGTTTTAGCAATAGAATACTTTATGGAGTAACATTATGATTTAGCCTATAATAAAGTTACGTGGCTCACGGCAACGAGGCCATGTGGGCGCCGGCATTGGAATTCTTTTCTTTCGCTTTGAAGAATATCTAGGGATGTATTGTATAATGCATTTCTTTATTTATAGTTATTCCTGGTAGAAGTGATCAATTTCGATAAAACTAATCAATTTTCATAAGTTTTCTGTAAAAAGCATATGGATTTGGAACAAAAGAATATTTTCATCGTCTTTAATTTCACTGGTACGTGGTATACTGAAAATAATATTACATTATTCTTTTACAAAGCGAATGATTTTTGGTAAAATTTTTGAAAAACCAAACTAAAGTTCATGTCTGATTTCAGTGGCGTAGTCAAGCGGTGGGTCCTCGGGTCCGGACCCCCCCCCCCTATTTGAAACTATGGCAATTTAAGGATTTACGGTTAATTTCCACTTCAATTCTGAACAGTTTGTTATATAAATATTATAAAAGTTAATATTTTATTGCATTAATATTTTCAGCGTAACAAATTTAAAGTTAATATGTAATTAAAGACTTTTCCCAATTCCTCCAAATATCCTCTTAAATTGTTTCTCTGGGCTTTCTTTAGTTAGTGACACTGATTTATTATTTATTGCGTGAAATTAATTTTGAGTAATCTTATATTGTGTAAGCGTGCAATGCAGTTTTAATTTCCATAATTTGCGAATTTGTATTTTTGGCTTGTAGCAAAGTTTATCTCTCGCTGTAATCAACCATTCTAATCTCTTCCGATTTTTCTGGCAAAGTAAATTATTTCGTTAAAATTCTTTCGTTAACACTACGTTACTTATTCGAAATTGTGTTCAAAGTAGGCAAAGTTTTTGCAATTGTTTTGTAAAATTTTAATTATGATGTCAGTCTGACTAAGAATTTCGGAAGAATTGTGCGAAGGATTTTAAAAAGACAAAATTTGAACGTTATAAAAGTTAAAAGCCATCTAAACACAAAAATTTTTTTACAAAATTTTTATAACAAAACACTTGTATTGTTCCAAACTATCAATTTATTCACGTTTTAAAAACAAAAAACAAAAACGACGCGTTTCGCCCTACTGAGGCATCATCAGGTTACTCACTACCTAGCTAATCTGGGATTACAATTATTTTTATTTTGGTATGTTAGCGGATCTATTAACGGACTATTCGAGTACTCATCTAATTGATCATTGAGAATGTGTTTGTGTAGTGAAATCGCTTTTTTTATCTCAAATTGTTCATATTTGTCTAAAATAATTCCTCCATTCTGTTGTTGTAATAGTTTTATGTTATTGGTATTCATACTACGGTTCTTGTTTTTTAGATGTTTAGATAAACCTGATAGTGCTCTGTCATGTTTTCTTTTTGTTTTCCCTATATATAACCCTGAACAGTCATCACAGCCAATTTCATATACCCCACTGCGCTCTGTGGTTTCTATTTTAGGTTCTATCTTATTATTTAGGAGGAGATTTTTCAGATTTCTCCTATTGAAAAAAGCTGGTTGGACATCATATTCCTGAAGTATCCCTTTTACTTTTTCCGATATGCCTTCAATGTAGGGTACTTTCCTCCACTTAGTTATCTCTATTCCCTTATCATGTGGGTAGACTATGTTAGTTGCACGTTTTTTTGCTTTAATTCTAAGTAGGTCATAAATTATTCTTTTTTTATATCCATTGTTGACAGCTATTTTAATAATAGTGCCAAGCTCTATGTTGAAATTGGTTTGATTAAGTGGAATATTTAGGAGACGGTCTATCATAGCGTGGAATGCTGTAACTTAGTGTTCCAAGAATGATTGGAATTTAAAGGGATAATAGCGTCTGAGTAGGTATCTTTTCTGTAAATGTTGAAATCGAGATTCCCATCAGGTCGAGAAAATTTATTTTATTGTAGCCGATTTCTACAGTAAATTTTATGGATGGTTCTATTTTGTTTAAATGTCGCCAACGAATTTATTGAGTATTGTTGTACCTGTCCAGATACAAAAGACGTCATCTACATAACGAAACCATACTAAAATATACTTTAATAGGGCACAGTTTTTGTTTTTGAACAGATTTTCTTCAAAATTGTTCATAAAATACTCTGCGAAGAAAGGTGAACCGGCACTACCCATAGTTAAGCCTTCCTTCTGCATGTAAATCTTCCGATTAAACCATAGTACCTACGAATACCAATAATATAAAACTATTACATCAACAGAATGGAGGAATTATTTTATACAAATATGAACAATTTGAGATAAAAAAATCGATTTCACTACACAAACACATTCTCAATGATCAATTAGATGAGTACTCGAATAGTCCGTTAATAGATTCGCTAACGTACCAAAATAAAAATAATTGTAATCCCAGATTAGCTAGGTAGTGAGTAACCTAATGATGCCTCAGTAGGGCGAAACGCGTTGGTTTTTGTTTTTAAAACGTGAATAAATTGGTAGTTTGGAACAATACAAGTGTTTTGTTATAAGAATTTTTTAAAAAAATTTTTGTGTTTAACAATATGTTCCAACAAGTGCCTTCAAAAAAATCACTTAGTTATAAAAGTATTTATTAAAGCTGAATTTTATATATATTAAAAACGTGCTTAAGAAGTGATTCATTAAAAAACCGTGAATTGTGAAGTAAAATAAAAAGTGTTTTTCTGAAAAGAAAGTGCTATTAAAATTTTCACCAAATAAAAATCTAAATTATTTGCAAAGGTGGTACACTGTTGGATCCTTGTAAAAGTACCAGTTTACTCTTTGAATAGATTCTTATGGAAACGGTACTAATTCTAACTTACTTATCCTATCAGACAGTGACCTAAAAACTCTTACAAATAGGATTAAAACAGCTGTACGTTCTGATCCTGGTCCATCTCAGCCTCCTTCTGAAGCGTCAACGTCAGTAAACTACAGATTCTGCTAGTGAAAGTCTGAATTACTCTGAAAATCTCATAATAAATTTTGCGATCAAAACTGATATATCCGTGTATATTGGAGATGTTAGTATAATGACAAATAAAAATAAGCCGACGGCATTAAAAAATGTAAAAAGTTCAGATATATGATTTGAATTTCCTAGCCAGTTGCAGAAAGGAAAACATCTTAGTTTTGAGCACAAATGGTTTTTGAGATGGAATTGGCTAACATACTCCAAAGTCGAGGTTGGAGCATTTTGTAAATTTTGCTTACTTTTTCAAAATTAGTAGGAGGCTTTGGTAATCAAACTTTACGCTCTCTTGTTAAGATTAAATATAAGGACTGAAAACATGCAACTGAACGATTTATAGAGCATGAAAAATCGTTGTATTATAGAAAAAGTGTTGAAGACGCCAAAACTATGAGTGCAATATCAGAAGGAAAACAGACTTCTGTAGAGCAGTTAATCAACACAGACTTAAAAAGAAAAATACAAGATAACAAAAAGAGGGTTTCGACCATTGTTTCATCTATAATGTTCTGTGGTCGGCAAGGCATTGCACTAAGGGGACATCGAGATTTTGGCTTAATAAAAAATACGGGAATTGATCCAGTTGAAAATGATGGAAATCTTCGTGCTCTATTAAGAAACAACACCAGACATGAAGGGAAGCTGAAGCGCTTATTAGAACCATGTCCAAGGAATGCAAGTTATGTAAACCCAGAATTTCATAATGAGGTGATTAAAACTATTGGACGTACAATTAGGGAAAAATTGATAGCGAAGATCAATGATTCTTTCTTCATCTTCTGATGAAGCAGCAGATATTTCCGGTACTGAAGAAATATCGTTATGTATTCGATTCATAAAATTTTGAAGAAAAAGGACCAACGTTTTGTGAGTATTTTCTTGGTTATATTGCTCTTTCAAATACAACCGCGGACGGTATCTCTGAAGCAATTGAAAGAAATACAGTCAATAGGTTTGAGTGTCAACAAAATGCGAGGATAAGGTTACGATGGAGCCTCTGCAATGAGCGAGCGGTTCAATGGCGTTGAAACCACAATCAGAGAAATTCCTCCAACTGCTCTTTACGTTTATTGTTCAAGTCACAGCTTCAATTTGGCTGTGTCAAACTCTTGCAATTTTTCCTTTCAACTCTTTATATTTACTCAACAAATTAGAAAATTGTTTGCGGTAGTAACATACTTTTTTTTTTCTCTTTCCAAACATTGTTGATAGAATATAACTGTGGGCTTAATAGTTAATTGTTGATAACGGGGCTCTAAAATGGATAAATCCTGCAATTGCACATCCGAGACTGACAACCTTCTTCCATAAGTTTTCCCTGAAAAAATGATATTTTGACAGATTGTCACATATTTTGAATTTTTTGATTTTACTGAGCAGACATGTATTTTTTGTTGTTGGCGGGGATGCTACCTTACCATAAGAATTTCAGGTTTGGTTCCGTATGCTTATGCGCTTTTCAACTTTGATGCAGACTACCCTTCAGGTTCGACATTTCGATATTCTTTACAAAATTATGTTTTAAATAAGAAATAAAGTCGAAAGTCTAGAAAAACTTTCAAAAACAATGCTCAATAATTTAAGATTCACGTATCCAAGGTCCAATTTTAAAATCAGAGTCCAGAAATCGATACCTAAAATATACCTACGCAGATCCAAAATCCAACATTCAAAGCCAAGAGCGAAAACTAAAAAACAAAAAAAAATTACAACCTAAATTATTTCCAAATTATGGCTTGATTGATTTAATAATTTAATACCGAAATACAAGAAAATAAGAATCACAATAAAAATGTTCTGAATGATCTGAGAAAAAAAATTTCAGTACATTTGTTCAATGTACCCACTAGAGGCAAAAGTTCCAATTCATCATCAGCAGCCATACAGAAATCGATGACAATGTTTCGAAAAACATTGTTTGCAATTTTTTCCTTGCCCCCCTAAAATTTCAGCTTCATGATCAACTAACGCATCTTATCTCTTGTGTTGCGAACCATGGCTGAGAAGTAAAGTTCGCATCGTAGTGTAGCTGGAGACTTTAATAGTTTGCTTGTTGTTAAAGTGGAGGTAAACTCAGTGGTCTACAGATGCGAAAAGCATTTGGGATTCTTATTCGAGCTGTCTTTATTAGGAGTATTAAGTCATCTCTGCCTGAAGTGTATGAAGTTATTACAGAGCTTGCTAAGAAACCTCGTAAATTGGAACTCTTCGTATAAGCCAAATTTCAGGTAGAACACGTAATTTTTTATATACCTAAGTATAATTAAAGATATTGTATTGTATCTTTTCAGATGTCTTTCCTTTATTTCGTCACATTGATAGTGATACACAGATAAAATGTGAAATAGAATAAATAAATTAAAATTTTTTGACAAAGTGTCGTTTGTGACTAAAAGCTTCACTCGGACCCCGCCCCACTGAACAATTCCTAGCTGAGCCGCTGACTGATTTACTGTTCTGTGCATGACATTAAAAGTTTTTACAGAAAAAGTTTCAGAAAATACATTTATAACAATTTTTTATTTACTTGCTTCTTACGCTTGAAAATTATTAATAGATTAGTAATAAGTTCACTGAATTCGGGCTTCAGGTCACTTTTAAATAGCGACTTTATGGATTATATTCATAACTTAATGCTCAAATTTCATTTCGGTCATAAAATCACAGCGAGTTGTGTCACAGCACCACATTTATCTTGTTATAATGCGCAAAAAATAAATTCATACATTTAACAAATGCGTGCCATAATGCGATCATAGGTCAGGTTGGAGTGGCAGCTATCGATATACTTACGGTCAGCAAGATTTAGTCTATTGTGATAATCCGATCATATTGGTTTTTAAAACTATTCTATAGAAAAAACTCTTCCGTCTTCCAGTAAGATTTCCTTTTTATGACATGTAGGGAAAGCCACCCGGTTGTTGGCACTCCTCCAATTATTGGCACTTTAGAGATTAGTTTAAAAAAACAAAGAAACCATGGATTATTCAAATACGGTATGTAATTAAAAAGTAAAACAAAATTATTTGTCTGTCAAAAATTGGCAACACTGTTTCAATAAACAATATGGCGATTTAGAAACAACAGCTTTTATTTCGTGCTCGTGATCAGGTGTTGTTATTTTGGGTTTTTCTTAAGGTGAGTGCTTTTTTAAATCGTAATATTATGCAGACATTCGGCTAATTGACACTAGCATTGATATTGCTCATTGCAGAAAGTACAATGATTGGAAAATCGCTACAGTTATGCCTATATCTAAGAGCTATGTAGCTAAAGGTCTCTGTGAGTTCAGACAGGTTAGCCTGCTGGGATTTCTTGTTAAGGCCCTAGAAAAATTGATGGCATAACAATTATCTGGTTACTTCGAAAATCTTACTTTTAAAGTCCCCTGCAGTCCGGTTTTCGTAAATCTCGTAGATATGACACAGCCTTTGAATGTCACGAGTGATATTATCAACGTGGTTGACAGGATCTGTGAGTTCTTGCCCTACTTGATTTTTCCAAAGAAATAGACCTAAGCAACCATTTCAATCTGCTCGAAGAATAGGCAGATTAGGTACCTTATCTTCTGTCCTTATTTTTGAATAATACAGTGCAGCCATTTTCAAATCATGTGAAAAATCTTTGTATCTTCTTCAGTTCTAGAATGCAATGCGGTGATTATATTAACGAAATGGCGGGTTGGATTTATGTTGGACTTCTTGGTAATGGTTTTCTTCTGGAACCTTGTCTATAAACACACGATCGATTCTAGTGAATCTATTCGAACACCAGTCTTCTTTTCTCTCACTTATGTTGCTACTTTTCTATTTAACTAATTGTGGACTTAAACAACTGTACAAGATTCGTTTTCTCCTTTATGAGATTTGGTTATGTTTTGCAGCATCGTATTCATCTACTTGGTTGCCTCTTAAACTATATATATAATGAAAGTCAAGAACAAATAGAAAAAGTCAACGTCAGAACGGGAAATCATAAAACCGCCGGAGATAAAAAGAAGAAGAGCACAGAAATTGAAAGGGAATCCGCGTGTCTATAGCTGAAGGATTAAGAAGCAGGCAGGCCATTCCAGTGCATTCAGTTCGCGTTTGTTGTATGTTTTTTACGAGCTATTTCCATTATTTTACATATCCTAACGGCAAAAGAACAACCTCTACAGTATATTAAAGAAAAATTATATTCCGTCTGAGATATTATCTTCATTGAATTGAAAGTATTTAATTGGTTATCTTTCACTAATAACAATTTATTGTAGAGATTGAGATAATAAAAAGCCTGTAACAAAAAACTTCAATAACTGCTCGAATCACACCTACAATTGAAAATAAAATCTCTACCCAGGGGGCCCCATTGCCGGTACTATACAGAAATTCTTGGATCAATCTGATTTTTTGAAATCCAAATGAATTTTTAAAGCAAGAGGAGGGTGTTTGCAAATTATTTTCCAACTGACTGCAGCAAAAGAAAATGAGAAAAAATGACAGAGACCTGATCATTAATCACAGTAATTGAACCATAAATCACGATTTAATTGAAAAAGTTCAAGGACCATTCGAGTTTTATTTCTTTGAAACGGCGAGCAAGTAAATGAATGAAATTTAAGTGGTATACTAGGATAAACAGAAGTCAAATGAAATTATTATTTTTTATTATACTTTTTTTTTTATTTATTGAATTTAATCACTTAAGTATTTGGAAAGAGAGCTAATGCATTCCAGTAATATGCATATTTGACGCTAAAATCTATCAATTAATGGAATTATGCCATCATGTCATCCTACTGCTAATTTTTTTGCAGTATATACATAAAAACTATTCTTTAGACAATTTCAAAGGCTTGTGTTATACCACTACGTATTGGCTTAGAAGTGGACTAGTGGCACAATATCGGAGATAACTCGGATCTAATGTCCTCTCAGCTGTGATGAGCTCTCCAACTAGTAGTAATTTGTATATATTGGAATGCAATGCTATTTAACGTCTAATTCGAACAGTCCATACCACACAGTAGGTAACTTTTTCCTTTGCGGGAGTATAGCGGTCATAGTCCAATTGATTATGTTAGGCTTCCTTCTGTAGAAGAATGCTGGTGAATTTTAATTTTGTAAGCTGAAAACATTTTGCAGATCATAACAATCCACACAATGATTTGAACCACTATTTCAGCTATTGACTTCGTGCAGTGGCGGCTCTAGCATTGAAATTAGAGGGGGTCAGCTTACGACCAGCGCCGTAAGTCGCTTAATTTAGCCACCGCAGTATTGTAGTGAGGTATTAGGAAGGTTTCCGCTTTAGGCGATGTGGATGATTTATACATTTTTAGTATACCTTTTTTACAAAATTTTATTTTTCAATAGAATAGTAGTTTAGGGTGCAAACTACAGGAGTCATTCAAACCAAACTTATCTTAGTTTTACACAATGACATATATAATATGAGCTGTTCGAAATGCTATTTCAAGCGGCTACAATTTCTTGTGTCAAAAATAATTCTTACGTCTGTGCTAACATTGTAAAAATCATTGACGGGAAGTTAAAAAGTGATTTTAATAAAACCATTCGAATTTGTGTTGAGTATCTATGAATATACTGTCATTGGTAAAACACTGTTTATCACTAATCAACCGGAATAATTAATTTAAAAACATTTATTTCGATGAACCCACTTATTTATTTGTTGTTTACAGCTGTCTTTCAGTTGGTACTTGGTGCTTAGACCGAAAGAGAATGCCATAAAGAAGTGAGCCCACTTTCAACAGTGTATTTTTTTGTACGTAGTCAGTCTATATTATGCGTGTCAGTGGTTATACATAAGAACGCTACAAATATTTTAGAATGTTAGGAGTTCGGGTTCTGATGTGCTAGTGAGAAAGTCTGTTCCGTGGCTTGGGTAGTGTTTCTCGAGGGTTTTGGATCATCCAAAGTAAGTTGGGGTCCCAAACTCAAATTCTGAGAAAAAACCTATACACATACATCACAAGCATTATAATAATATTCATTGAAATAAATTTTTATTTGTTTAAGTTTTGGAATAAAAATATTTTTTGTATAATTTTTTTAAGTTCAATTAAATATAAAAAAAAACATTATAAAATAAAAAATATAATTTTTTTTCAAATAACTTAATTAATTAAACATTTTTTACTTTAATTTTTTAATGGGGGGTGGGGGGGGGGGTCATGACCTCGTGACCCCTTCTTACCTTCGATCAGTAACTGACTTCGCGTTCTGTTTTTGAAACATTTTTCTTAAAGATGTGTCCTACATAGTTTTTTCTTCATTAGATAAATTTTTAAAATTTTCGTATTAAAAAGGATTTGTTACATTGGTTATTTTTGGGTTTGTATAATGCTTAATTGAACTCATTACTGAATATTTTTCTATATGCAGCGATTTTCACAGCAGTTTTAACACCTTCTTGGATTTTATCATCAGCTCCCAGAAAATAATTTAAGGAATGTGACTTTTCTCCGTTGTATTATTTCGACGTCGCTTTGTTTAGCAAATTCATATTTTACAAGTTTCACATACAATTTAACCACGCAAACTCTAAAAATCATCAAAAATGTTTTTCAGTTGCTTTGCAGAAAAGACTTTTGGGCAGAGGTAAAAGCAAGTATGCTTACAGGGTACCTTTGCGACTTATATATGCTTTGGAGCAAATGCAGATAGAGCAATAACATGAAAAAAAATGTTTGTTCTGTATCTCCATTATCCATTATATGTGCATTATAAATTTATACTCATGTGGACCATAACCGTGTTTTTTTCACATTGTTGGTCTTTTGCCACTAATACAGTTGGAGCCAAAAAAGATGACTTCGTAGAGGCTTAAAATTTCTATACTAAATTTGGCTCTATTGACGAAAATATGGTTATTGAAACAATCAAGAATATGTCTATCAATATTAAAAATTATGTATACTGAGCAAAGTGAACACTGAATATTTTAAAACCTAAAAGATAGAAGAAAACCGACTCCAGTTTTCTGTTGAATGCACTGAAGACCCTTAGCAAAATGGTTTAAATCAAAATGATAAACAATGTCGAATAGAGTAAATTAAAACTCAACTGGCGACATATTGATTTCATTTTGCTCAAATAACGAAATTGTCAATATATTCAATATTTTTTTTAACAACAACTCCAAAACATTGTGATAGCCTCGGTTCGACAAAGACACATTTGTTGCATTCGGGGTACAATGAAAGTGTTTATATTGAATTTCGCTTATTATGTGCACGTACGTTGGACAATAAATTATTTATTGTCCCAAGTAATTAATGTGCGGTTTTATGTTCGGCAATCAGTTTAATTTCATGTAGAAGCTATAAAATCTACAAAATCCAATGAAATTGGACAATTTAGAGTTAAATTAAATTCAAATTGCTTTTCAGTGATACGTAGTAAAAGCCAGGCATTATTTGCTAACGAAATTAGAATTTTCCTCTGATATTTATCGCTAGTAATCAGAAATGTTTTCCACTAATGGCGGGTAGAGTAATGTAAAGTAAATTAAGAAAAAAATTCATTCGAATACCCACTCACGTAATATGCCACAAAACTCAAAGATAAGTCGAACGATTGACTAAATAAAATAAGATGATTCTACGGAACTATAATTTCTAATATCAAGTTTTTTTCTGGTTTTACAATAAAGATCTACGTAGACCTGTCTATAATATTTAGTATGGATAACGAATTTCTGCAGAATCTTTTATTGGCAATTAATGGAGTGCTGCGGTGAATGGCTACAGAAGCTCTTCCCCAAACCGAAGGAGGTTTTAATTTGTGCATCCCTTTGGCTCTACCCCTCATTGTCACATCGGTCATCAATTATTATTTCAATTGAGTGGAAACGAACTAAAGTTCCAGCAAATCTGTTTAATGTGCTCTGTGATAATTCTTTTGTTGTACTTTTTGGTTGTTCCATGCGAAACTCTCATCAAGACGTTGCAATTTAAGTTCCGAACAGAGCAAGAAGAAATGAAGATAATATAAATTATGTTCTGCATTGATGCGGAAAACTCAAGATATGCAAGCTGAAAACAGAAAATTGAACATTTTCTGCACGAGTATACATTAGATTGCGACAAACGTGGCATAGTCAGGGAGCTTCTATACCACTATAGTAATATTTAGAGCTCGGCATGTTTTATGAATTAGTTTAAAGGAGTGGAAGAAATTAAAGAAGGTATGATTTAACGACTCATTTCTCGTTATACAAATATTTTCTTTAAAAAAAATTATATCAAGTCTAAGATTATATTCAAATTATACCTAAAGTCCGAATCTGTAGGGAAGAGTGGGCAGGAATGGGTCGTTTTTTATAAAATCACTTTTTTACCTATACAGAGTACATTCTACAAAAACATATTTTGACTTGTTGGATAGTATGTTATAATTACAGACTTTTCCAATGCTAAGGTTGTCTGTAAATATAGTAAAACAACTTTTAAGAGTGCTTAAGTACAGGAGTACAGGAGAAATGGGACAACGATGTGTAGGAAATAAATTATTATAATTTATTTTCAAAGTTGTTAATAAAAATAAAATTTGAATTCTTGTCACGGAATTAAAAAAAAAAATATGTATATAGTGCTAAGTTCAACAGCCTTTGTTTAGATAACAGTTAAAAAAAATGATACTTCCTTAAGATAATTTTGAAAATTTAGATTTTAAACATACACAAAATGAGTAGATATCGCGGGGAGTTTTTTAAGTGGAAGCAATGGGATTTGGTTCTGGAAGCTTGAAAACAATATCATCTTTCATTACGACGCTTTTCTCCTCGATGTAAGGATAAAGGGAATATATAGAGTCGTTTCCTTTTCTCTTCAAAAATGTGATTTCCCAAAGACCATCACCTATCCACATTGTAAAACCGTTGTTTTCGTTTCCTCTTCAGGCGCAAAATTTTCGTTATTCGATGAACTAGTATCAGCATCAAGGCAAAGAATCTTTTTGATTTGTTTCATTTTGGCGACCTTCCTCTTCGAGCTTGCTTCTAAGTCGTCCTTTTCTGGTGTGTCCGTGAGAATTTGAGTAGGTCCTCTCTTTCTTCCTTTTCGCGATGATACACAAGGCTTTGATTTAGGATAAGGGCGAATATCTTCAGGTTTAATAATAATTGTGTCGGGCGGAATTGTCTCATCATTCAGAGCGTGGCTGGTGCTTGTTTGAGGGTCATTTAAAATATCGTTGATTTGTTCGTAAGAATTCGTGTTAGGATCGGGTTGGTTAATTACACTCGACATTAAAAACTCGTCCTGTGAAAAGTTATCCCGATTAAGGGGCCACACGTCACTTTTACGTAATCCGCTACTGATATTTTCTATGGAAAGTGACAATCAAAACGCCCGTTTTGCGAGAGAGGCTTCTTCATATATGCTTATAGTTCTTCCCATATTCATGGCCATCCAATCGGAGCATGCTTGACTATATCGAGTTTAGAAAGGGCCCAAAAACTGAAATATCCAAAGGCTGTCAGCTATGACTACAGTGATGTGGGGAGGTCACTAATTACACACCGTTACTTTTAGATTCTTCAATTAGTTTTAATTAGATATGAATCTCGTGATTGTCATAAATAACAAGTACAAGGTTTTCCTTCGAACATTTGACGTGCTGAATGAAATGCCTTAAATCCTCAAGAAAGCAGTTTGCGTTCATTCATCCAAATTTATTTGCGAGTCAAAGACTACCTGCCAGGGCACTATTTAACATCGGGTCTTTAAAGAACTTTCTAGGGAAAATGAATGCTCGCGGTACACTATTTCCAGAAGCATTCATAAGGCAACAAATAGTAATTAAATGTCCACGATCTGCGGAGGTTTCTTCTCCAAATTTGTTTTAGACGATACTACCTTCGGGGGCATATGAACGGTTTTTATTCCAGACTCATCGCAACTCCAGAGTCTATCCGGTTCGTAAGAATGCGTTGAATAAACTGCTGCTAGGTTCGAGTAGAACTTATCATCATTTGGTTATTAAAACTTGTGCATCGCGACAAGCTGGTGGACTCAGGCATCCTTATGAACAAGTCGTGATGTCCCCGCATAAAATCAAACATCCACTCCCGACCAGCCATTTTGGTTTTTTATATTCGTCCGGCACCTTAATATTGCACGCCCTTGCATAACGGTGCGCCAAAGTACGCGTTTGAGCAGTGAACAATCCATAATGGATATATGAGCAAGTGACGAGATAGTTGGCTATCAGTTTCTCTTCCATATAAGAAAACACTTGACGTAATTTTGTATTGGGCTTATATGTGAAAGTTTTACTTACTTCCAAGCTTTTAGCCCTACTTGTATGACGACCCACTGCCGACTTAGAAATTTTAGAAAACTCAACTACCAATCGAATTGAGGCGCCCGTAAGCACTTTGTTTACAGCTTCTATAATTACATTTTCCGTAGGCCTTTCTCTTTTGGTTTTACGAATACACACTCTGGGCATCTTCGACTAAATTCGTAATTATATGTATATAAAAAAAAAAAAACAAAGATAACTATAAACTATAATATAATTAAGCGTTTACCACTTTTTTATTTGAAATTCTATTTAAAAATAAATGCAGGAGGATTGGTATGGTGTCTCATTCCACGTGCGTACCACTGTCCCAGTCCTCCTGCATTCTCCTTAATTAGTTCTTCATCATTTATTTCGTAAACTTAAATTAATGTTTTCCAAAACAGACAGCGCATAACTTACTTTTTTAATATTTTTTTTTTAGAAAATATATATCATACACACTTTGCCAAGTATTGTTATTAATATTTAATTGACAACCAATATATGAGGCCAGATTTTACTTTTGACGCAGAGATTTAAATTTGTTGGTGTAAAATCTCAGCAGTAAACCGCATCCATGTGCGCACTTGTCAAAGATTATATCATGACTGGCGCTCAAATTTTAACTTAAATAAGGAGAGCAGCTTGGTTCAGATAACTGAGTATGGGTCTTGTCTCATTTCTCCTGTGTCCCAATTCTACCCACTCTCCTACATTTATTTACTTCGCAATATGCGATAATAATAGCAACTCATTTATAGAGGTTTCGAAATAGTGAAAAATAATGTTCGCATACCTTGGCCGAATGCGGAAAGTCTATCAGGGATAAGGTATTCAAGTAAAGGCCTAAGCATTATTGCGACGGCGACGACAAACGGCAGAGTATTGCAGTAATAGGAACAATTTTCTCCACGAAGAGAGAGGCCGACGAAAGACAGCAACTGCAGATTCCCATGTAATACACGCTTACAAGTTATATACGATTTAGTGTTGTATATTTATTTATTAAAACTTTTAAACTACAAGACAAAAGAACCAAACGGTCCGACTGATTACACGTCAGTATTCGACTATTATGGCATTCGGTTCCTGGCTTTTGACAAGTGAACACGTTTTACAAAGTGGAAATTCTTTAATTAGTAAAAATTAAATAAATTAAATAATTTCATTGTTGGCACAGTGCAAAGTTATTCCTTTAATGTTTTGCAGCAGTCTGCAAGGCATTTAGTGGTAAATTAACAAAAATAAACACTTTAAAAGTGCAAACCAAATCGGCGTGGCTTTACCTGGCCGACCCAATTAGTGGCGGCTATGCTAAATCGAAGCCTTTAAACGAAGTGAACCTTAAAAAACAAAACTTAATAAGGATCCCATCGACATGCTTAGGGTGGGAAAGGTGTTATCGTCAGCCGATGTAGAGATGCTGCGCCAAATTCGAGCCCGGTGGGGAAGCACCTGAAAATGTAGCTCTCAGCGGCTATCTTGAAGCAACAAAAAGTCACGTACATAGCAACGCTTCGGGCAGTAAGACGTCACAAATAACAAATGAAGACACGTCACTGAAGGCGATGCCTAATTTCTGGAGGAAAATCGTAGAGGATGTAAATTCTGATGCACGGAATTTCACAGTGGTAAAAAAAAAAAAAGGATAATAAGAACTGAGTTCGAACAGGAACAAGGTAACGATGCGCAATATAATTATAATTTTCGTAATCAATTCGGCATTCTGTCATATTATGACGAGATGGATGGTGTAGAGCAACATGTCATACATGATAACTTTAATATTACTAACCCTATTAATTTAGGTTAGAATAAGGTAGTTGGTCAACCCTCACTAATCAATAATGGTACAAACAAAAATTCCTCTATAGTTAAGGACGCGCGTTTCTGCCCACCTATTTTTGTTTTTGCTGTTAATATTAAAGTGTTAACTGATTGTATTAATGCAACTGCGGCCGACTGTAATGTAACAAATGTGAAATTTAGATTCACGAACGTGGGTTATAGAAGGACAAAGGTTTTTTTTAATAATCCAAGCGTACATAAACTACTTTTGGAATGCTTGCGTTCAACCCAGGCTGATGCCTTCTCCTTCTCTCGTAAAGAATTAAGAAAGAGCTCCATCCTGCTCAGAGGACTGGACGGCGAACCTCCTATCGACGAAATCACCCTTGCCTTAAAAGAAAATGCACCTAACACAAAAATACCCAAAATATCCGCATTCAGCACAGCTAGAACTAGAAAAAAAGAGCAGCGTCATGTAGCCAGATGCTTCCGGTGTCAGAGATTTGGACACAATGGTGATTACTGTGGATACAGTAGCAGATGTGTCGTGTGCGGTGGGGCCCACGACTCGGAAGTTTGCATTAAGGCTAACGGAAGCAATGAAAATAAACCATCCCCGAAATGCGCAAACTGTGGGACCTCTGAACACCCAGCTAGTTTTGGAGGATCACCAGAGTATAAAAAATATAAGGAGAGAAGGGATAACCTTATACAGATCGCTAGACAGACTACTAACACAAGAAAGATGGCAGTCTCGCAATGCCATAAATATTTACATTAACCCTAAGGTTTCTTTCGCAGAAACCCTAAAAGCTGGCCGCACGGTACAAATCTCCTCAAATGGAGCTTTCAATAGTTTCTTAAGTGAATCAAATAATCTCTTCGGTATTCCTTTTAGGAGCTCATATCCCGCACAACCCAATTCTGGCTCTCTTACGAGAAAGTACAAAGCAGAGAAGATAGAATGTTTGCTTATCTGGAATTCGTAGCTTCAATTGTAACTAAATGAACACCTCATCCCTGAAATCTCTCGCTTTAAATATTAACTCTCTGATTGCTCATGTTAAAAGAATGAGCTCAATCACCTTTTAAAACGTTTTAACATTCAAATCGGTCTCCTCTCTGAAACCAGGCTTAACAAAAAACATAAACCCAGCATCAATGGGTATAACATTGTGCACAAGGACAATGGTAGATGTACAGCGATTGTTCTAGATAACAGATTAAAATGTTCCCATATCCCCTTCCAATGTGACCTTTTCTCAACTTGTCTAGTGTGTATATCCCTTAATAATGAATCGAATTCTCTAATGAAACTTCATATTTACAGTATATATATTCCATCCAACGCTGACACAAACATCGCCAGCGAATTGAATCGACTTGTAGCTTTATATAACAACTTTGACGCAGTAATCATTGGGGGGGTTAATGCTCGGCACACGAGCTGGGGAGTCGTTTCAATCAACAGAAACGGTAACATCATAGACAGGTGGTTCAACAGTGGATCCTTCTTAGTCATGGATCTAATCTCTCCCAACAGCCCAACTTTTGCGAGATCTTCCTCAGTATTGGACTTTTTCTTAATGTGGTTATCCCTCACCTCATCTGCAGGACCAGCCAATTCACCCAACTGCTTCACAGTTTCAGCTCTGTCGGACCATATTGGAGTTATCACTAATCTGAATCTAAACAATCATTCACCCCTTCAACTCACTCCAGAGACCTTCACCAGCTTCGAAAACACTGACTGGAACTCCTTTAGAGTCGACCTGAATATAAAGCTTAACCTACTAAATATTCCTCTTGAAGAGAACATCCCCAACCAAGAGATTGACAGACACATCCAAAAGATAAATACGGTAATATCAGACTGTACCCTCAGACACTCTGTTACGCGCAACATATGTAATAACAAGTACAACAACATCTCTACCACTACCAAAAAACTGCTCAAATTAAGAAACATCTGGCTGAGAAGGCTAAAGAGAACATTTCACAGACATTTTAATAGAGTTAACACCGAATATCAAGAATTAAATTCGAGAATCCAGTGCCTTCATAAAATAATTAAAGATAGAAAAAGAATTGAAGTCAACACCGCTTTCAAACAAAGGCTGAACAGAATTAATCCTTCCCCTCAGGCTTTCAAGGAGATTGATAAAATTTCGGGCAGGAAATACTTTGGAACGGACATATCCAAAGACACCCTTACCTATAATAGTCATGAATTAATCAACATCGATGACAAGTTGGATGCTTTCCGAGAATATTTCTCCAACATGTATTCCGAAAAAAACCCAATGGCTGGCACTAGCTTGAACAGGCTTGTTCATGAAAGTACGAGCTGCTTTGACCTTCCGGGCACAAGCACCCCCCCCCCCCCCCTTAACTGTATTTCTTCATATAACAGTGCATCTAGCCCTAATGACCACTCCAAATTCACTTCGGCCTACAAAATTCTACTTTTAGAGGATAATCTCAACAACAAAAAATCTTCTGGACCAGATCACATAACAAACTTCATTATCCGCAAATTCCCTGATTCCCTTGATACAGTCTTTGCAACCCTGTTTAACCACTGCATCAATAATGGGTACTTTCCCATGGCCTGGAAAGTATCAAGTATTATCCCAATAGCCAAAAGGGGTAATTCCAAACAAATCAAGGCCTTTAGACCAATATCACTGCTGTCCAACATTGGTAAAATGTTCGAGAGAGTTCTGGCGGAAAACTGGATGAGTTAAGCGAAGAAAGGAATATTATTCCTGATAACCAGTTCGGTTTCAATAAAAGCCACTCTACTGAACAAGCCATCCTCCTTCTGTCCAACAAAATCACGCAGAACCTCCGAAAGAAAACATGTACTATCTGCCTGGACAATGATCTGAAAAAAGCCTTTGACTCGGTATGGCATAAGGGTCTTATTTTCAAAATGATACGTCTCAATCTTGCCAACTGGCTTATAAGAACGCTCAATAGTTTCCTTTCAAAAAGATGCACATCCATTTTCATCGCAAAGACTCTTCTGCGCCTATCCCAAAGCACTTAGGGGTCCCCAGGGCTCAATCCTAGGACCACAACTGTTCAATCTCTTTCTCCATGACTTCCCGTTTAAGGATCCTATGAGCGAAGAGCCTGGTGCAATACTATATGCGGATGATACAATCTTACTTGCAAGCGATGAAAAACCCCAGGATGCTCTCGATAAACTTAAATTCAAACTACCCACATTATTTAACTACTACATAAAATGGGGCCTCAAAATCAATAGTGACAAATGTGGTCTTATATGCTTCAGAAATGCCAGTGGAAAAGGGCATCATCTAGCAGTCAGGACAAGTAAAACTCTCAACTTGAAAATAGATAACAGAAACATACCTCTTAAAACTAAAATCTCCTATTTAGGCATAAAACTACAAAATAAATTTCTATTCAACCCACATGCTAGAAAAGTACTAAACAAAGCCAAGGCAGCATCTGACATACTTAAACCGTTTCTTAGCTCTAAAAGCTTAAATATAAGCACCAAAATTCTCATTTGCAAAACCCTTATCAGACTAATTATCACCTACGATTATCTTACGTGGTTTTCAATCTCTCCCACTGTCGAAAAGTGACTGAACCTATTCGAAAGAAAACTCCTTAGATTCTGTACGGGTAAATACAGAAGGGCCAATACGAAATGGTTCTCCAACACCATCCTCTATCACGACACCGGTATTACCCTCCTTACACAGTAGCTAATAAAACTAGGAAACAGAGCCCTAGAACGTGTAGGAAATCATCAGAATCCTATAAAAAGTGCAATATACAATGCAAACCGCAATGAATCTCTACTCGATATCTACTATCCTTCTCCCATCAACATACTACATGATAGCTGATTGCCGCTTGTACAGCCTAGTCCAGTAAACCAATACACGGTACCTTTCTACGAGAAGGCTACTCCCTGCAATTACAGGGGTTAATCAAGCTCCTCCAAACCCTGATTCGGTTACCCCACCTTGTGTCGTCCTTATATAACCCTTCACCAGAGACTTTTATGACAATGTGTCGATGCAGTGCCATCAGTTTACGCGGCCCAAATTAAGGTAAACGAACAAATAAAATTATAATTAATTCTAACTAAAACGCTCAGCATTCATGTTTACCTCACTAATTTAATTAAGGTTTATCATTTAGACATCACAAAGATATGTTAGTTAGATTTAAAAACTCGCCAAACTAATTAACTAAATTAAACAACTAACTTAACAGCGTAGTTATCAAATAAGAATTATAAGTCCCAAATAAAATATAGTTTTATTTTTATTAATTCAATCAAATCTTTAAGTTGCTAAGTCAAACACACATGTCCTTACATATAAGACTACCAAGAAACTGTGAGTTCAAAAAAAAAAAAAAAAAAAAAAACCTTGAACTTATTGTACACCTTAGGTGGACAGATAACACAGCCATGAAACAATGTGATACAAATAAAATAAATGTATTCGTTCCTTTAGGGGACTTTTTGACAAGTTTGTAAGTGTTGTAATTACATTAAGTGCCCTACAGAGGCAATGATGTGTATGTAAGTCGGGAGCAAACTTACTGTAGACATTAACTCTTTATAGACCATTATATAAGTCTACCTTCACTGAACTTTTTGTATAACTAACTCCGCCTTACGTCAACAATATATATATACATTGTCAGACATTCTCTTAGTCGGCCATTTCTATTCTTAAGATGTCAAAATTCATGTATAATGTTAAGCTATGAAGCCTCAATAAAGTTCTTTGAATCTTTGATTCGACTATTATGATTGTTTGCTTTTTCTTGTCACGCCGACTGCGAAACAGTAGAATTGTGCTGCCAGAATATCGAAGTGCAATTATAGTTGTTTCCGTGACAGCTTGGCCAATCCTAATGCGAAATCGTCCTCGTTTTCATAGTCATCTTCGGTGACTTCGACTCCATCTCAATCGGACGGACGTATAAGTTGATCAGCGTTTTCGCGACGATACCGGCACGCCTTTAATGTTTTCTACCAGATAGCAATTATTCCGAGTATCTTTTAAATGACATATGGTCGTAGGTATTCTGGCTGTAGCTTTCGAGATTCACCTGTGGCGAAGGCCACGTGTTTGACGACTACACAATCATTTTCGGCATATTTTGACATTTCAGCGTGCCTCTAGTTGAAACGCTGTATCCATTTTTCTCGTTCGTTAACGCTGTTTCCAGTTTTCTCGTTCGGTCATAATGCTGCGAATTTCTTGTTCTCTCTTAATTTGTATAGCAATTGGATTGGTTTGAGACCCAATGTCGTCATGTACGGCAGCTCTTAGCTCATTTTGCAGAACGCCGATTAATTTAAAATAAAATACGACTAAACTCTGAAGTTGCGTTTTGCTGGGTGTTCCCAGTCAATTGTATAGATCACGAAGAATGTCATATCCCAACACGTTGGCTTTTCGGTTGTTGTACAAAATGCTGTGATTGACACGCTCTACTTTCCCATTCGCTCTTATGGTGCGTTATACCGTTTATATGTTGTTCATATTATTATGTTCACAGAAATACGTAAAAGCCTTTGACTTGAGAGCGGTACCTCTATCGGTTACTATACGTTTCGAAAGCCGAAAATAATTTGTGAGCTCATTCAAAATATTAAGAACAGGTGTAGTTTTCATAGTACGAACAGCCTTTACAACCAAGAATTTGGTGAAAGCTTCAGATATGGCTAGAACGTCGCAATTACCCCTTTTACTACGCACGAACAGTCCATGGTGATCGATGTGTATAAGTCGAAAGGGTATAGCTTCTATCGCGTCGAAATGTAAGCGACCTTCCGGTTTCCCTATTCGAGCTTTGTAATAACAACCATGAAGACAAGCTACGATGTAGTCTTTTACATATTTCCGTAGTTTAGGAAACCAAAATTGATTTCTGATTGGCTGTGTTGCTTTTTCGGTTTACTGCTTTGGGAACCACAAATAAGTTTTCTCCATCCCTACGAAATAGTCGATAATTTTTCAATTGAGATTTTTTCCTTATCTGAGTTAATTGGTCTGACTTCCTTTCCCCATTGAGCACAGTAATGATGTTTAATAGGGCTCCGGGAAATAACGCCCAACGAAATAACGCCCAAAACTGATAAGTGAAATAAGTTCCATATAAATTTTAATGTGCCATATATGAAATAATGTCCAACATTTTTGAATATTATTTCACACTTTTTGGTTTTATTTCATTTATCGGTTTGGGGCGTTATTTCATAATGATATAAACTCAAAATTTCGTAAGTGAAATAAAGCCCGAGAAATAAAATTGATCCTGATGAATTAATGCCCAAAAATCATGTCAGAAAATGAAGGAAATATTTCCCAACGTTATGTGGAGGGGGCAGCGGCAGGGGGTGTAGGGCGCATTGATATTCAATTTAAAGTAAAAACGCGTCGCGCGAGGTGTAAGTTGTAAGTTGTTTTCCATTTCGGTAGAAATTTTGTTTTTATATGATTAAAGTTTGCTAAACTCTCCTGAAACACTATATGACAATATGCCTGGCAGATATGAGCTCTAAAGCTCTCTGTTAGCCAGGCGGATAGTCCAAGTAGGAGCTATGGAGCTCTCTATTACCATAACCAGATTACCAAAGCTACAAGGGGTTCAATTAGTAAAAGTAACTTAGAGCTGAAGAGTTCAATTATCTTGAGGCGTAGCCATTTCGGAGCTAAAGGAGCTCATCAAAAAGAAGATCCGCACCAATAGAGTTAAAAATCAACTCTGGTTTATTCAATTTAATTACACTGAATTAATACAATATGGAATGTGCTGACATCACTCATTTCCAAGATTTCTGACCAATTATACACCTTCGGCCATTGCTTTTTCATTATTGGTCACAATTGCTGTTCTTTCAAATTCCGCACAGCGGGCATTACACAATGTTTCAGACAGGTAGAATTAAACAAAGAAAACAACATTGTAATGCTTTTCATTGATCGTTTACTCTATTGTGTTACGAATCCACTAAACCAATCACACCTAACTACCTAATCTAGGATTCATAACGTCAACCAGAACACCATCCCCAAATCTCAAATACAAAATATCTACCAAATCATCCCATTTAGCGCCTGCCTCAAATTATTTATTTATTTATTATTGTTCCTACACGAAAGAAACACAACATTAATAATTCATTCATGAATGTGAATGAAGAAAATCGTCACTAAGCTATTAGGCAATACGTGGCTACATCATTGACCGGCAAAATTATTTAACAGGTGCTCCCTCAAAAGGTTGCACTTCGTTGCATTGATAAGGTGACATGAAATTTCATGAAATATGATAATGTTGTTATTGTAGTAACTTCAATTAGAATTAGTTAAGAAATGCCATAAGAAATCATTATACAGGAAATTGTTGTCAACTTCACGTAAGTTAAGATCTTGTCGAATAATGTACCTACCTTAAAACCTTTATTTTGTACTGTACTTGTCAATAAAGATTTTTATTCATTCTCACTTGGAATTGCAGAGAAGAAACAGTGTGCTTTACTCGCTTCCCTAATTTTACTGTGCACACATCAAGATAGCGGCGACTACAGCTTCAGAAGTGGGATGAGTGGATCATTCAGTAGATATATATCTAACACGCAATTAATTTGTTATTTCGGCCCGAGTATTTATTTTTCTATTCCGAGTCGTAAAGTGTAATCTTGAAAGAATTGTGCAAATTTTATTCACTGTTCTGAAGTCCGTGTTCAACTTTCGGAGAAATTAGATGGAGATGGAAGTACGGAAACAACTCAAGGCTCATATATAGCAAAAATTCCGCCCATGGCTTACAGATTTCAACATTTTTACGAAGAAGATAATTTTGTCATAATCTTTTATACACAATTTATTTGGTGTGTGCGCAATAAATTTGAGTTACGCACAGTTAACAGCGCAGTTATGCGGTGAGTATGCACATTGCACATTTTATATAGGAAATTGCCGCCTAGTTGAAGTCTTCGCCAGCGTTTATTAATTTATGGATTTATGGCCGAACCGACGTGACTTCAAATTAAAGATCTGCATTAATTTATGAAATTCATTTTGTGTTATTTTATAAAAAAAAAAATCATAATTTTGAGATGCACAATTTATGTAGTGTGTGCAATACGTTTGTATTACGCACAGTTAACAATGCAGTTATGCAGTTAGTTATGTACATTGCATCTTTATGTTGGAAAAGGCAAAATTCGCCAGCGTTTATTAATTTATGGATTTATGGCCGAACCGACGTGACTTCAAATTAAAGATCTGCATTAATTTATGAAATTCATTTTGTGTTATTTTATAAAAAAAATCATAATTTTGATATGCACAATTTATGTAGTGTGTGCAATACGTTTGGATTACGCACAGTTAACAATGCAGTTATGCAGTTAGTTATGTACATTGCATCTTTATGTTGGAAAAGGCAAAATTGCCCCTTGAGTTAATCTTTCAAGAATATTTATTCATTTATGCATTTATGGTCGGACTGACATCACTTATGAACTCAGATTTAAAAAAAAAATTTATAATTTATGGAAATTTTGTCAATGGTTTAACGGCACTCACATTCTATACGAATAATAGTGATATCTCGTAATGTACAGTTATTAGTGGACATTTATTATGCGCTCGATGATTTGGACTCGTTTAGCAATTACGGTGTGCCTGGTTTAGAAATAAAATTATGGGATTATGTATAGCTCCATAGAATACACTATATGTGAGCTTGGTGTCGTGAATTTTTATGATTAGTTGGATATAAATAAACAATTAGTGTTAATTTCGTGCGGACCGAGGTTATGTTCTTTGACGAGAGCCTCGTGACAGTAAAATTTTTAAGAAGTGAACTTAAAAAAAGAAATCTTTCGCAAAGAGGGCCTAAGGAAGAGTTGTTTGATAGACTGAAAACCGCTTTAGAGATGGTCGACCGGGATCAGGTTCCTCTTAATGAAGAAAGTGAAGGCTCGCTAGATAGGGAAGGTGCAAACAAAGTTAGCGGTGAACCTCAAAATGACGTTCAGTTATTGCAACGGAAATTAGAGCTGATGGAATGGGAGAACAGGTTACTTAAAAGGGAGAAGGAGTTGTTGGAAAAATCTAGTAATGAAATCGCTCACACTTCTGGTACTGGTAATAATTCGTCCATACAAGCAGTCAACATAAATGTATTGCGAGAAATAATCCCATTCTATAATGGCGGCTCGAAAGAATTGCAGTCGTGGGTAAGACAAATTAAGACCATCATGCATACGTACTGCGTAGAAGAAGCAACCATGCGTTTGGCAGTGATCTCCAAGCTCAAAGAAAAGGCATCGGATTGGTTTCACTCCAAACCCGATCATTACGAGCTCAAATTGAGCGAATTACTAGCGGAACTGGAAACTATGTTTTCATGCAGAGAAAGCAAGCTGGAATTAAGGCGTCGCTTCGAATCTCGTATGTGGAGAAACAACGAAACGTTCAGTGAATATTTTCACGAAAAGACAATCCTTGGCAATCAGTTAGCAGTCAGCAGCGACGAGCTATTGGATTACTTGATCGATGGGATCGCGGATACGAATCTGCAGGCACAGGCACGAATGCAGCGCTTTAGCAAAACCGAAGACATCTTGGAAGCTTTTAGGAAAATCAACAAGCCAAAAACAAAACCAGTGGAAACTACATCCGGACTACGACATGCGTCAAGACCTTTTGCAAAATCTAACGAGAAATTTTATGGTCACAAGAATTTTACAGTTAATTGTTACAATTGCAACAAGTCAGGACATATTGCAGCGAATTGTGATAAGCCCAGGCGTTCCAGAGGGTCTTGTTTCGAGTGTGGTTCAAATGAACATCTTATCGCAGGATGTCCTAAACTACAATCAACATCAATCAGATCAAGAACACCCAATACTTCAAGAAATACACACAGTATCAACGTTGTCGACGTAGAAAATCGAGGTAGTTTTTTGATTCTTACAAAACTAGAGGTAGGGCCAAAAAAATACATTTCATTTAAAAGTTTAATTGATACAGGTAGTCCAACTTCATTTATTAAAGATAAAATTGTTCCTTTTGTAGCTATAAATGACAGTAAAGAAAAGTTTTATGGTCTTAATAATTCTCTATTGCAGGTTAACGGCTGTTTTAATGGAAAAATTATTATAGAAAATCTAGAATTTGAATTGAAATTTCGGACTGTCGATGACTCTGCGATGCTCTACGATTGTATCCTAGGAAGCGATTTTGTTTTGTACCCAAATACGACATTTACATTTGACAATGGACTTGAGATAAAAAGAAAGAGTGAATTGGACGACAATTTTATAGCTGCATTAAATAAAGTACAATATCTAGAAGAAGATGAAGTAATATTAGTAGAACCTCAAATAGGAACTTCCGACACAATGAGTAAAAATAAGTTTTTAGAGATTTTTTCTAAATATTATTTGAATGCTCCTAAATATGAAATACCCGAAAATCGCGCCGAAATGAGCATTAAGCTAACCACTCAGCAGCCCTTCTATTTTTCGCCGAGAAGATTATCGTTCCGAGAGAAACTTAAAGTTGATTCTATTTTAGACGACCTATTAAAATGTAATATTATACAAAAAAGCAATTCGCCTTACGCTTCACGTATCGTCCTGGTTCCTAAAAAGGACGGCAGCACTTACTTTGCGTCGACTATAGGGAGCTGAATAAAATTACAATCAAAGATCGGTATCCTCTTCCTTTAATCGAGGACCAACTAGATAAACTTAAGAATAAGAAATATTTCAGTGCTTTAGATTTGAAAAATGGTTTTCACCATATCAATTTATCGCCTGATTCGAGTAAATATACATCGTTCGTTACGGCATGTGGGAAATTCGAATACTTAAAAGTCCCTTTTGGACTTTGTAATGCTCCCGCGGTCTTCCAACGATACCTTAATGAAGTTTTTTCAGACTTGCTAAGAAGAGGTGAGATTTTAATTTATCTCGACGATATTTTAGTGGCGTCCGATGATCTGAATGGACATTTTTCTATATTATGTGAGGTTTTCGATATTATGAACAGAAACTGCTTACAATTAAACTTACGCAAATGTTATTTTCTTATGACTGAAATGACTTATTTAGGATATCGCATTAATAGCGAAGGTATTAGTCCAAGCAATAGCCACATTGAAGCAATTAAAACATATCCGATACCGAAGAATGTTCATGACTTGCATCATTTTATTGGACTTGTCAGTTTTTTCCGGAAGTTTATAAAGGACTTTGCGATTCTCGCCAAGCCTTTATATGATTTATTAAAGAAAAACTCTGAATTCCGCTTTGAAGAGCAACACCTTCGGACATTTGAAACTCTAAAACAAAAACTTATTACATCACCAGTGCTAAGTATTTACTCACCATTAGCAGAGACAGAACTCCATTGTGATGCTTCAAGTATAGGTTTTGGTGGTATCTTGCTTCAAAAACAAAAGGATGCTTGCTTTCATCCAGTAATGTTTTTTAGTAAACGGACTACTGAAGTTGAATCTCGTTACCACAGTTTTGAGTTGGAAACTCTCGCAATAATTTATTCACTTAGTCGTTTTCATGTTTACCTTCAAGGCATTAAATTTAGAATAGTGACCGATTGTAATTCACTAAAACTAACACTTAATAAAAAAGACATCAGTCCACGAATTAGCCGCTGGGCATTAATCTTACAAAACTACGACTACGAGATAGTCCACAGAGAGGGTAAAAAAATGCAACATGTGGATGCATTATCTAGAAGTTTAGTACTACAAATCGTCAAGAATTCTTTCGAGGATACCTTAGCAATTATTCAATCTAAAGATGAAACTGTACGAAAAATAAAAAAGGACTTGGAGAATAAAGAAAGCTCATTGTGGGAATGTCGGAATGATATGTTATACCGAAAGGATGGCAGTAAGTTATTATTTTATGTACCTGTCGGAATGAGACAAAATATAGCTAGATCATGCCATGATGAAGTCGGACATGTTGGTGTGGATAAAACTATCGAGCTAATCAAACAAACATATTGGTTTCCAAAAATGAAAGAGTTCGTAAGGGACTATATTAATAATTGCATTAAGTGTATTACCTTTAATCCAAACCCGTGCAAGCATTGTGATAACCTGCAAAGCATTGACAAAGGTATTAGACCATTTGAGACTATACATATTGACCACTATGGGCCATTGAATGAAACTAGGTCAAAGAATAAATTTATTTTTATGGTGGTTGATGCTTTCAGTCGTTTCGTAAAGATTTATCCAACAAAGAGCACGAACGCTCAGGAAGCAATTAAGCATTTGCAAACTTACTTTATGAATTATAGCATACCCTGTCGTGTGATCTCAGATCGGGGAAGTGCTTTCACTTCACAACTATTCGTCGACTTTTTAAGCCAAACATGTTCTCGTAGCCACTGCTTGTCTGCGAGCGAATGGAGCTGTTGAAAGAATGAATCGATTTCTAACACCCATATTGTCCAAATTAACGCCAGACGAGTACTCCTGGGACAAGGTAATTTCGGAGGTAGGATATGTCTTTAACAATACCTATTGTCGATCAGTTAATTCTTCTCCATCAGAATTGGTATTCGGCATCAGGCAAAGGAGTCCTCTAGAGTCAGAATTTTTCCGATATTTTAAAGATAATATCGTTTCGAATGTCTGTATCGAAACAATTAGAAATCGTGCGATTAAGAGAAATAATGAAGTTCAAGCTTATAATAGAGAATATTACGATAGGAAGTGTAAACCAAAAACCATAGATTTTAGGACAGGAGATTTAGTCGTTATTAGAAATGTCAGTACAGGTGGGAGTAAAAAGCTCACTGCCAAATTTAAAGGGCCATATGAGATTAGAAAACTTCTACCTCATCGCAGATATGTAGTAGGGGATATTGATGGTTTCCAAATTAGCCAAATCCCATTTGAAGGAGTTTTTGATTCCACAAATATGAAGTTGTGGTTACCTGATCTTCTAGAACACTCAGAAGAACTAAATGACATGACAGATCGTACAAATACGAACCATCATGGATATGACTCAGACTTAGCAGATAACGAAGTAAATGAATTAGACTCAGACTCAGACGGAGAACAGACACATTGAATTAAAATTGGGATGTGATTTTTGTTTAAAACTAATGTATGTTTAAATGCTACGACGAGGGCGTCGCAGTGTCAGGATTGCCGAATGTAGTAACTTGAATTAGAATTAGTTAAGAAATGCCATAAGAAATCATTATACAGGAAATTGTTGTCAACTTGACGTAAGTTAAGATCTTGTCGAATAATGTACCTACCTTAAAACCTTTATTTTGTACTGTACTTGTCAATAAAGATTGTTATTCATTCTCACTTGGAATTGCAGAGAACAAACAGTGTGTTTTACTCGCTTCCCTAATTTTACTGTGCACACATCAAGATAGCGGCGACTACATTATACATGGAATCGATCGCCGAACTTTTTAGACAACTATTTTTTCCGTTGGATTCTTTTGGAATTTTACTATTTTCGCTCAAATTTCCTGATTTTGCTGAATGTTAGATAATTTCCATGTAAATCTTTTATGTATATTTGGTGATATTTGACTAGGGAATTTAGAGAGTATTCTTCAGCCGATTAGCAGAATGCCCCTACCATAGATAAGGCCTCCTAATTTCAAAATAATGGCTTCAGCCAATTTTTTGATAAATCTTATATCAGATTAATAAACTTATTTTCACAGAAGCTGTTCTTTATATGATTGTTCTTGAGTATATTGCTTTATACTAAAAAGCTATAAAAAAATATAATAATAGTACCATGAACTATTGGTTTTGCTTTTCTTATTATAAAGTATAGGCGTAGCGTAAAGCTTTATCGTCGTGTATTCATTGATACATTACACTTACATGTGCATAAAGCATTTTGCTTGTTCATAAACAAGTGGACATGACTTTTATGTTTTGTATGCCATTTATTCTGCATGTACATAAAATGCAGTGAATCACCTTATGGGTGTTTTGCCTGATGAATATTTTTATAGCATGTTAATTTTTGCATAGCAAACGGTGTGTGTATAGATGCGCTCTATATCGTCACCGTTAATGAAGAAAAAAAAAAAGTTTTGTTAATAGAAAAATGTCTGTATTTACAATTATCCTATTTCGTTAATCTTATCTACCTTATCTATCTTATGTATGCATGCTTAATTGTTTTATTTGTTAAATATTAATCCTATTGTTAGTTTATAGTTTTATTATTTGAATTTTTACATTGTTTGTATGCATGCAGTTACAAATTGCTATTTTACGCAGAATATATGTATAGAAGAGTCTATTTATTTATGTGTGTATTATAGAATTTTTATTGTAAACTGAATAAAAGTGCTTATTTTATTCACTTTAGCCTAGTTTTATATATTTTCCTTCATTTTTTTACGTGTCTCTACGTATACATTAACAGCTTTTATAAGGTTGCTTTGTACGGACTTTCATGCTTTCTTTTGTCTTCCTTTTTTAATAATGCATAATCGCCAACTTTTAAATCTATTGTGTTTGAATTGTTTTCATATTTTTCTTTGAGCTATGTTTAAACGATTTTATGCGCTTGTTTTAAAAGAAATTTCAATTATAATTATATATGGGAGTTCTGTTACTAGGATCTACAAAATTGGATAAACCAGCAAGTTTTCGGAAACTAATTGAAATGGTGAATTGCCTGTTTCTGAAGGGGGTGGAATATTATAACAGAATGTATAATTCGCGATCCCTTCATCCATTTATAGTCTTGCGTGAATGACAAGAGATGTTCGTGCAACGTTCTGTGGTTTCTCTCTATTGAACCTGAAATTTGGTGTAGATATCGTGTGATTTATTTTCAAATACTTGCATATGTTTGAAAAAATTTCATTAACGAATTCTGTTCCCATATCGGTTTTTATTATCTCGAATTTACCGTGTCTTAATATGCATTTCTTAACTACTGCCCTTGCTACAGTTATTGCTTCTTTAGCTTTCATTGGAATGGTTTCAATGTATTTTGTTAAGTTACACTATATCGTCATTCATTTGATACTTTTAGTGGTCCAACTGTATATATATGGATATCAGCTGAAAACCTGTTGATGGTATATCTGTTATAACCATTTTTCTTTAGTATGTTTTAATACTATTTATATATTGTTTAACCATTTTATTTAAGTACTTCCATCTGTATCTTTGCTTGATTTTATTTATTGTCCTTTTGACACCTGAAAATCCGCCATGTGGTGCGTTGTGGAATTCTTTAATTATTTGAGATTTTATTGAATTATGTTCAATTATTTTCGGAGGTTTGCATATAAATATTTTTAGGGTTGTTTGACTTTATTATTTATACTGTGCTGCGAAGAATTTTTTAAATTCGTAGACACTTATATAATGAAAGATGATGTCATCTTTCGCTAACGACAGTGACTCTATTTTCATTTTTCTCATTTCAAAAATTAGTGTCTCCAAGATCAAACCTATATTAGATTACATATGTGAGGTGGTGTGTAGGTGATAGCCCCGCTATCCCTGCTACCAGAAAGATCTATTGAGAGTCCCCGTTGCATTTGCTCCCTTTATAGGTTCAAACTGATAATTAAGTCTAGAACCATTTTGGGATTGAGGTTCCACACGTAGGTTGGTGGAGGAAAAGCATGTTCGAGATGGAGTAGCCTCTGCCAGGCCAATGCTTCGCAGTTGCAAAGCAAGTGATCCGAGGTTTCGTGAGCATCCTGACAGAAACGGCAGGGTCAAGTCTCAGCAAAGCCCAGCTTGTTTAGGTGATAACTTAAAGTGCAATGGCCTGAGAATAGCTCAGTAATCATTTTGGGCTCTGTTCATCCAAGGAGCAGGAGTTCTTTTCTTTTTCCGCCAGAGGTGTCGATAAAATTTCTTGCCTAACGAAGTCCTTGTAGCCCTTCCCAATACAGGGATTTTTATTTATTCTCGTTTAGGGCAACTCTAAGGTAACAATTTGAAGTACCTCAAAATTGCTCTGGTCTGACAAACTCTTCTTTTGGGTAGGCCATCAGGAAGTTCATTGCCTTTGTGGCCCTCATGCCCCGGTACCCACATGAGGATAACCTTGTTTCTCCTTGAAACGTTTTTGGGAGTTTGTAGATATTCCCGACTATCCCGTATAGGACTTTAAGTCCTTGAGGGCAGCTTGACTGGATATTAATGGGTGAGCCATTTATGGCTCTTTTAATGCAGGTATTGGCACATTATTTTATAGCCAACACCTCGGCTTGGAATACGGTGGGAGTAGAGCCCAGATACTATGATATATGGCATTTGAGGCCGCATACGCCCAGTCCGACTCCATTGTTCGTTTGTGAGCCGTCTGTATACCACACCGTCAAGTCTTGTTCGAAGGACGGTGTAGTGGAACGCCATTGCTGTCGGTCTCCCACAACCATTTGGAACGGTTTTACAAGCCCCACCCTGGGTGCGATTATATCAGATATTTTCGTCATTCGCTCGAAACTTATCTGTTTTAAGATACTTAGATTACCAACAAGATTCCCTTCCACTTGTAATTATAGGGGTGGAAGGTTTAGTAAGGTTTCCATGGCTGCCGTAGGACAGGTTCTTATGGCACCAGTTATTCCTAGACCGGTAAGCCACTAGGTTCTTTGAATCAGAGCCTCAGAAATTTTTTTATTTGTTTTTGGCCACAATGCGAGGGCCGCATAGGTGACCATGGGTCTAACAACCGTGGTGTATATCCAGTACATCATTTTTGGTGTCAGACCACATAATCTGCCATGAAGCGACGACACGTGTAGAGAGACTGCACCGCTCTATCCGCCACTCTATGCAGGTAAGTTTCTTATCTAGAATTAACCCTAGATAATAGAATTTGTCTGAAAATATCAATTCCGTGCTATCAGGAGGAAGATCCGTTAGTGGAAGCTTTGATCTTCTTGTAAACGGAACGATAACCATCTTATTGGAGTTTATGCTAAGGAATTTGTCCAAACACCACGTGCGGACTTTGGAGAGGGCCTTTTGCATGAGGTCGGATATGATGTTAGCATGCTTGTCCCGTATTGCAACTACTAGGTCAACCGCGTAGCCTTGTACATTAAAGCCTGAACTGGTCAGTTTCTCTACGATCGACCACAGGAGTGAGGAGAGAGTTCCTATTTGTGGGCAGCCTTTCGCTGCGGTGATCGTGATTGACCAGCTCCCTAAAGTTCTGGTTATCCTCCTTCTTGTAAGCATGGAGTCTATCCAGTTTACCTTGGAGGGCTCAAAGTCTTTATCCTCGGCAGCTGATTTAATTGCATCGAAGGAGTTGCTATCGAAGTCTCCTTCTATGTCGCCAAATGCACATAAGCCCACTTCTTTTGCTTCGAGAGATTTTTCGAGCTTTTTGAGTAATGTGTGAATGGCAGCCTCGGTAGACTTGCTTGCTTGCTTGATAAGCGAACTGCTTAGAATGCAGTGGTGATTTAACCAAAATTCCACTTCGAATGTGTAAGTTTATGATTTTTTCCATGGAGTTAAGAATGAGGAGAGATTGATGGGTCGTTTGGCTAGACAACTAGGCTTTTCTCCTGCTTTGGGTATAAATACCACCCTGTCGTCCCTTCAACATTGGGGAACCTACCCTAAAGCGTAACTGTTTCGAAATATTTCTTGCAGTGGAAGGAGTATTTCTTCAAAAGGGTGGAGAAGATGCCGCCCCCTTCAGCAGATTTAAAGAGATTAAATGTACCAATAGCCCATATAACCTTGTTAGCAGTGAAGATTCTGCCCGCAAGGCACTTGCTCCTGTTAGAGACCCTCATCTCACTAGGGTCTGGAGCAACTATTACTTGTTCGGGAGTAGAGAGTCGGGAAAATGGATTTCTAATAAGAGCCTGACTGTTTCCTCATGACTCTCGATGTAGTTTCCATCTTATCTTTGAAGTGAGCCTAAACCATTTTTGTGATCTTCATCTTTGTGCCATCACAGAGGGTCTGCCAGGTTTTTCCTTTGGATCTCATTATTTCTGTATTGAATTCCGATAGAGACTTTTGGTATTCTCCCCAGATGCCAGAGAGTTTAGCTCTGTTGAATAGTTTCCTGACCTCTATTTTTTTCAAGTTCAGTTCCCTATTCCATCAAGGTACCTGCCGATTGCAGGTCTTTTGCTTCAGTGCGTAGCTGTGTTCGGATGAAGTCAATACAGCCGTTGGGAACTGCGCAGTGGCTGAGTGAAGTTCTTCCGTTGTTCTAATGCTACTGCCGGGAGATTTAACTACAGCCTTAAGGTGTTGCCGATAGAGTTCCTAGTTAGTTAATTTAGCGATTCGGTACTATTAACATGTGTTAAGTGTGGCGTCTATATCGAACCTGATATGTCTGTTATCGGACATGGAAATATCGTTCGCTTCATTCTACCTGATTATTTTTGAACTTATGAACATACTGGCAAGTGTTAGGTCCAGGACTTCTTGTCTAATAGAGGTCATAAAGGTTGGCTTATTACCTCGATTTCGTATCTGAAAATTGCAAGACAATATAAAAGGAGATAATGTATCTGCTTTTCCGGGAAAGTAGGCTTAGGTAACAACGACATCGTGGCTACCTCCCATAGTCGGTACCTCGGCAGCTACTGTAACTACGTCCTTCAAAAGAACTTCGAAAGAGGAATAAAGCTTAAATTAGTGTTGAGCAGCAATGCTGCCCTACTGTGAATTAACTTACATGATTTTGTGGGAAGTCCTTTAAGGTGGCTTTGATGTACCCATGGCTCCTTAATGAGCGCCAGACTAAGCTTCTCTACGATAAGTCTCCTGCTAAGAACATCTGCTGCTGCTTTGACGTGATGCGGATTTATCTGGAAACAACTTAGGTGCTCCTTGGCCATGACTTAAATGGCTTTTTGTGGCCGTTGTCAGCCTTGAGGTATCCTAAGCAATCCTTGATCTTGCGCATTGTGGCACGGACGGAAGATGATTTCTTCTTGGTGTCCACTGACTTTTTTTCAAAAGCCCCCGGCTTGGGTTTTGCAGTCCCCACTGTTTTTCCAGGGCCCGCTTTTGCCTTGACTGAAAGTTTAGTCTTGCTAACCCCCGATATCGAAGGCTGAAGGTCGCCAACCAGATTTTTAGTGTGGCTTGAGCCCTCCCGAGCCACACATTTGGGTCAAAGTTGGACTGAGACAAACTTAACCCCGATCGTGAGCTTGGCCTTCTTGAGCGCTTCCAGGTACGCATGACCCATAGAGAAGGCCAGTTCCGTGAGGAACTCTTTCTGTACTTTACCCAGACCAATCCATTCCGACACCTTCAACCCAGCGTTCTGACCATCGATATAGTGGAGAATCAAATCCGTATGGTCCTCGACGCTATTTAGGAAGTATATCACGAGAACCTTCGAACAAATAATTTCATTTTCGTCGACTACCGCAAGGTTGGCTCCTCACTAGGGTTTAAGCTCCCCTACTATGCCTTTCAGCTACGACACAGTGTCATGATTGGTGCAGTTGAGAACCCACCACCCTGGTGGAATGTGGAGCCTAGAAATCTTGGATTCGGGGGGCTTTGTTTTCTTTCCGCGATTTCTCTCAAGATGGCACTCTGTACGGGATTTAGCTGACCCGCGCTGAGTGCCACCTCAGGATAACCGACGGGAAGAATTCCTACCCGAATACTTTCTGTAACCTCCTTATAGGTAGGCTGCTTACGCGAAGGCAGGGAGACGTGCTTCTTGGAGGGATTCTCCGTTACTACCTTTCTACGTTTAGCGCTAGGTCGCTCCACTGTCGGAGAAGATTCGTCAGAGCGAGTCCGTTTATTAATACTCTCCCCATTCAGCTCCTCCATTTGGAGTGCAGCTATCCTTCTAGCCTCTGCTTCTGTGTGGCCGTTGTTTCAATGCCTTTTAAATCGTTTTTGACTGCCCCAGAGAGCTTTAGCTTCTGCTTTTTAATTTTGGGAATTTCAATATTCCCGGTATCCTGTTGGTTGTGCCCCGATGACCTCAGAAGGTCCTCCTCGTCTAGGGGGAGTATGCCCATCGCATCGCCATCAGATGAACATGATGGACTTGTGAGGTCCTGCATGAGGTAGGGCTCCTAAAGATCCCCGGATTGGGTCATTGGTACATATAGAGGTGCACCTCCCTCATAATTAACGGACTTATCAATTTTGTTCCCAGGAGTATGCTCGGAAAGGTTGGTCCATCTCAGTAGAGCCGGCATGCAGAGGTAAGGCTAAGGTTGACTCCGAAGGTCGCCTGGTATTCGGAGTCCATCTTTATAAGACACACTCATGCAATGGCATTCACACCATACACACGAAGTTTACACCTGGGATTGCGGCTTTTATCGAGTTTTCCTCTCTCGATTCGCCGTATTACGTCAGGCATCTGGCTACGCCCCAAAGGGTGTCGCCAGCTGCATGTGCAGGAACACTTCAATTAGAATGTGACTCTTTGGCACGTACGGGCGGTCTTGAGAAAAATCTTCCCCTGATGTGGCGTCAGTACACCTTGTCCCCAAGATCAAACCTAAGTCGTGATATGGATTATTGTCGAATTCATTTAATACTCCCTTTTTGTGTATTATCATATGTGGCAAACTATTTTTTTTATGTTTTTAATTTAACGCTTTATTATTGTTGTTTATCCTGACCTAGAATTTTAATATTTTTACCCTTCTTATTTATTTATATTATAGATTCCCATGCAATCAGTCCTTGCATTATCTATACGTTATCAGGGATTTTATTTGTGGTTTTATTTTTATTGTCATTTATTTTATGAGTCATTGCCGTTGTTGCTACTTTTATACTTGAAGTCTCGATATCATTGCTGCCAGAATATCAGAATCCCTTTTCATTATTCGTGAAAGAGCGTCGGCATCTTGCCTTGCTTATAAACGATTTCAAAATTGTAATCGGATAAGTCTAGCCTAATCCTTAACAGTTTAGAAGATGGATTTTGGTGTGTGAAGAGACTCACTAAAGATCTGTGGTCTGTAGCGACTGTAAATTTTCTACCATATACGTGCGGTCAAAAATAGTTAATTGCCCAGTGAAGGTCTAAGAGTTCATTTTCAATAATTGGTGTGTTAAGCTCATGCTTAGTTAGTGTTCTACTAGCACGTGAAACTTGTAGATCTTGTTGTGGCCTAGATAGTTTACAAATCTGTGGAGTGGCCTCAGATTATGTACACTATAACGACAAGATATGGATCGAATCGGAGCGACCGAAATCGTGTGTGTCCACATGCACATGTAATGCAATATAATACCAAACGTTCATTGAAGCCTTATGACCATTAAAACCAATTTATAAACCGTAAAGACATATCTCTCTTTAGATACTTCCAGTAACGCGAGTTAAACATTCATTAGACCAGGAAATAGGTAGAAAGAATGTTCATTAAGCGTAACCATAACCAAGTTGGCTTTCTCAAAATACTACATATATTCAATTTGGGCACAAACAAAACAATAAAGCTATTAAATTTTGCACAATCGTATGGCCAGGGGATAGCTGACATATAAACGGAAGTAAGTTAGCGAAAAGTATCTTACCCACTGCTTGTCTCGGGAATATACTTCTGCTGGCACATACATTCCACTCAACTCCGAAATGATCCTTCTTTTTATTCTGGTATTGGAATGATGCCGGACCAGAATGTCGGTCGAGTAGAGGTATTCTACAAAGAAAAGGGGAATATTTACACAAAGACTCATGTCCATCCAAAGCCAAAATACTTATCTGACATGATTAGGATTATGTTGTGTCGACTCGTTATGTTGCGTTCATTTTATCCCCCATAAAGATGTATTTACTGCTCCACTTTTATTTTCCAGGGCAGTCTAGCGATCCAGAGCATCACTGATGTCTGCACATCTAAGAAGTGCGGACACAATGAAGTACAGAGCAGAGATTGGGGTACCACTGAAGGGACCAGCCACCATAGAGCACAACTTTGACCACTACACACGGGAAATACCAGGACACCAGGAGCACTTCAACAGTACGTTGGGAACACCACGAGACCTGAGAACCAGTAGTAATTAAATTAATTAATTAAGTAGATTAAAAGTTTAAGGTTAGGTTTGTGGCACGAACGCACAAGAGCCAGGGAAATTATACTATTGTAAGGGTAAAAAATATTGTCACTGCATTACCGTCACCACCTCAGATGTCGATTCAGGACAGGGAAAAATACTTTCAGTGCCCCTATCACTAGTAGGAAAGTAATAACAAACCGCGAAAATTAAAAACAACACCGTCATCTGTCACACGTAGTTTGCACCGAGTTTTATTTGGAAATCTTGCATATAAGCGGCGAAACCTACCACAGCTCAGAACACGGGTCACGTGAGTATATTACCCGTCGTCCGCCATCTTTTTCGCATTTATTTCTCGTAAATTAGCCGAAAATATTCATTACTTTGATTTTCTGGCTTTGCACCAATCACAGCTCAGAACACGGGGCACGTGAGGATATTAGCCGCCGTCCGTCATCTTTTTCGCGCACTTGCAAACAAAACAACAAAAAGATAACTAGACAAGTGGAGCCAATACAGGCAGTTGCTTTCTGGATTCTTTTAGAGACTGAGCTCCCGCAAAATCGTAGGCTGAGAGTAGTGACGCCAGAACCTCGACACAGAGTCCCGTAAAGTTGACCGTTAGGAAAGAAATACACAATTTCCTGAGAAACGACGCCAGTGATTTATTTTCGGATTCGCGACCAGAGGAGGGCCGTAGGGAAAATATACCGTGACAAGTTATACAGTTGTCAGGACAGCTAGAGTGAAGCGAGGTCACCAAGGTGCGTTTTCTCCAAGAACGGCGGCAAGATTCCAAAGGAAGAAGTGTTGAGACTCTTGAGCGACGAGATTTCCAGTGTTCAGTTTAGGAATGGAGGGATCCTCCACTCGTCTGGGAGTTTTCTAAAAGGAGAAACAATAAATGGAGACGAAAGTTAAGTCTATCATTTTGAATTTAAATTTCTCTAAATTTTTATCTAAATACATATAAATTAAATAAGTAAAATTAATTACTCGCCATGTTGAACGGCATTAAATATTAAACTTACCTCCTGATTAGTTTATACTCGTTCTCAGAACGAGGAAAAAGGGAAAACGGGAAGCACATAAATATTTTTATGTTGAAGTGCCTAAGTAAATTTTTTTTTGTTTCTGTCAGACGTATTCTGATGTGCTTATAATAATAATAATAGGCTACTAGACCGCTATTTAACGGATCGGATGACGGTGGCTGATATTCTCACGGCCATCTGAGGATAAGAGTCTACATATTCAGATTATGAAAATCAAAGAAAATTTATAAATGCGAAGTGTATTGATATTCTTTTTAATTATTGAATAATATTTCATACATATATCTATATATAAATGTTTAGCATCTTCTGTATATATAATACTGTTGTGACACCTTGTTCAGACAGTGAACGCGAGCAAGAGCTGAGTTCGTTTTATAGATGTTTTAGGAATTGTACAAGCGAGTTGTTGAAGGTTTGAAATTGCCGTTGTTTGGGTGATAGGCCAGCTGAGCGTGTCCGCCCCGGTTCTACGAATTCGACCACATGGTTGTTTAATCCATTGGAATGTAATGCAGAGATAATATCGCTTCCCAAGTGAAGATTGTATTATTATCGTAGCTGGTTTTATATTTTATCTAGTACGTACATAGCGTCTCGTTGCCTAAGGCGTACAGCCATATAGTTAAGTATTTGAATTTTTAAAGCATTTATAAGCCTCATCTTTTCCTACTGTAAGTGTCCCCAACTTATTTAAATAATACACTAGGTCGCATTGAATATTATACCATCGTATATGGAGTCATAAGTTTAAGATATATAGTTTTCTTTTTTTTTACGTTAAGTTCTCGCCTATTCATTTACATGGACTTTTAGTGCCGTATTGTACTAAATATTTAGTTATATATATTACCTTGGATTAAAAGCTAATGATACCTAGTTTCTTCTTTTATGTTGAGTTATCGCCCATTTACTTATTGGTATTGTTTGAGTTGGATTACGTTGCATGGTCGAATATGGTTCGTTGAATTATAAACTGCGGCACATTTGTTCCCTTCCTGCGACGTTATTATATCCTCTCTTTCTGGGGCAACCATAATAAAATTCAGAACGTAGCGGCATATATATATCTGCGGGTGTCGGGAAGTTTTGGTTTCGTGGTTCAGCCAAAGAAAAACAAAAAAAAATCACGTGGCGCCCTAATTGGGATTCGTCCTACTTAATGTAGTTCAAGTCCGAGCATCGTATTGAGAACCTACCCCATTGCTCTGAGCCGGCTGCACCTATTGTTGCGTATCATTGATTTTGGGCACGTAACATTTTTGGTGCCCAATGTGGGGCACAATTTTCATTTTGTTATTCGGGTAAAATAGTACGGTTTTTAGAAAAGGTGGAGTGGTTTCCTGTTAATTCTGGTAAAGCGTCCGTCATCTTTTTCGCGCACTTGCAAACAAAACAACAAAAAGATAACTAGACAAGTGGAGCCAATACAGGCAGTTGCTTTCTGGATTCTTTTAGAGACTGAGCTCCCGCAAAATCGTAGGCTGAGAGTAGTGACGCCAGAACCTCGACACAGAGTCCCGTAAAGTTGACCGTTAGGAAAGAAATACACAAATTCCTGAGAAATGACGCCAGTGATTTATTTTCGGATTCGCGACCAGAGGAGGGCAGTAGGGAAAATATACCGTGACAAGTTATACAGTTGTCAGGACAGCTAGAGCGAAGCGAGGTCACCAAGGTGCGTTTTCTCCAAGAACGGCGGCAAGATTCCAAAGGAAGAAGTGTTGAGACTCTTGAGCGACGAGATTTCCAGTGTTCAGTTTAGGAATGGAGGGATCCTCCGCTCGTCTGGGAGTTTTCTAAAAGGAGAAACAATAAATGGAGCCGAAAATTAAGTCTATCATTTTGAATTTTAATTTCTCTAAATTTTTATCTAAATACATATAAATTAAATAAGTAAAATTAATTACTCGCCATGTTGAACGGCATTAAATATTAAACTTACCTGATAAATTATTTGTGGAAGATTCAGGGGTAAACAGAAGAAGACAGTAAATTGCGTTAACATATTTTTCTTGTTAATGAGGCCTCTACGTACTATGTAGATTTATCTATGCTTATTGTATTAACCCATTCGAAACCGACTGCACACATTGTGTGCAATGCATTTCCAAGCCAAAAAGACAGGTAGCACACCGTGTGTGCAATGATATTGAATTGAAATTCTTAGTCAGTAAGGAAAAAGCAGCCGTCAGGACAAGACTGGTTTAAAATAAAAATTATCTCAGAATTGTGTAAAAATAAAATTTAGTGTGGGTGTTGGTTTTATTTGTACGAAGACAAAGCGAGTGATTTCAACAAAAACATTTTTGGATTCTGGGGATGGTCCCTATCTATCTTTATTTTTGTGACCTTTCTAGTCTACTCCTAATCCAATTTAAAGATACATACCAAAATTGATAGCTTAGTACCTTTCTAACATTTTCTAACGAAGTAAAGATTTACTCTAGTGTAAAGTCTCAATCTCTTCATCTTTTATTTAAAACGTAAGTGGCTTACTAATTTGCGTGAACTACTTAAAATACAATTTTTAATTCACAATCACAACGTTTACACAGCAGTAACGAATCGTCACCTGAGAATTTATTTTCCAAATATGCCTGCCACACCAATTTCGATAAAACGATCTGATGTTCTTATTTCTAAAAAGCGATACGGCAGCAATATTTAAAACTTATAATATAATATTCTTAAGATTAAGATCTTCAACATTTATAATATTAGACTCCCGGCAATGAGGATTTTATTAGTAATCGGTGTGTAAAAATGTATGCCTTTGATCGTGAAGGGTTTTCCAATAAGAGGTGTTATTTTAATTAGCCCGCTATTGCGGCAGATGTCACTTTTGGAGCTGTCAGTTTTTGACATTTGACAAGTAGAAACTACGTCATTAATAAAAATGGAACGATACACGATTCAACAACGCACTGAAATTATTAAAATTCACTATAAAAATGGTGAAAATGTGGCAGAGACGGTTCGTAAAACTCGAACATTTTTGGGTCGTCGTGAAGCACCTTGTCGGACCGCAATACAGAAATTGGTAGAAAAATTCGAGTTAGTGATGTTAAGAATAAAACCCGTGCACGTCGCTCAAGAACAGCCGAGAATATTGCTGCTGTAGCCGAAAGTGTTGAAGAAAACCCAGGTTTGTCCATTCCTCGTCGTTCTTTGGAATTAGGCATTCCACAAACGTCATTACACCGTATTTTGCATAAAGATTTGGGTCTTAAGGCTTATTAAGTTCAGTTAACACAAGAACTCAAGCCGGCCGATCATCAACAACGTCGAGTATTTGCTGATTGGGTCCTTGAAACGCATGAAAATGATCCGGAATTCCATCGAAAACTCATCTTGAGTGATGAGGCCCATTTCCACCTCGATGGCTTCGTCAACAAGCAAAATTGTCGCATCTGGGGCTCGGAAAACCCAAGAGTTATTGTTGAAAAGCCTCTCTATCCTCAACGTGTGACTGTTTGATGCGGTTTATGGCCCCGCGGGGTCATTGGACCTTACTTTTTCGAAAATGAGGCTGGAGCAACAGTTACGGTGAATGGATTGCGCTATCGACAGATGATTAATGATTTTTTATGGCCGGAATTGGATGGTATTGATCTGGACAACGTCAGCTTTCAAAAAGACGGCGCTACGTGCCATACAAGCAACGAAACCATTGATCTTTTACGGGAAAAGTTTCCGAACCGTGTTATCTCTCGAAGAGGTGATCACAATTGGCCACCGAGATCTTGTGACTTAACACCTTGCGACTTCATCCTTTGGGGCCACGTGAAAGAGAAGGTCCACGCCAATAGCCTAGCGTCGACTCAAGACCTCAAAGATGGAATTCGTGAGGCTATCGAGGACATAGGGCAGCCACTTTTCGATTTGGTTATGGAAAATTTCATGAAAAGGATATAGTCCTGTAGGCGTGGTCGTGGTGGTCATTTGGCTGATGTTATTTTCCATTATTAACGGCATTTCTTCCTCTTTATAATGAAATAAAGACCCGATCATTCATCTCAAAAAATGGAATTTTTCTTTGAATATCAAAATAACACCTCTTATTGGAAAACCCTTTATATGCCAAACTTGGTACCGAATGAATCAGAGCCATATACGTACGGCAAAAAATGTGTAACAGACGAGGGTCACTATTTACATTTTGAGCCTAAGAATAAAAAACATTAATTTGTCAATAAAAATGGCTTTATTGCTTTCCAAAGTATTCGCCACGTTGATCGATACCATTTTGCATGCATTTGAACTGATCGGGAAAACATTTTTTCCATTCTGTTTGAGACACCTCCAAATCATGTTTGTGAGCACATCAACTGCTTCTTCGGGTTTCGAAAATCGTTTTCTACGTAGTACTTTTAACGTAGGGGAACAAAAAGAAATCATTAGGCACCAAGTCGGGACTTTAAGGAGGATGATGCACTAATTCGATTTTTTTACTTCTCAAATAATTGGTTGTTTAATGAGATGTGTGAAGGCTCGCATTGTAATGGTTAAAAATTACTCGGCAATTTTTGTTTGTTTTCCACAATTCATCAAACACTTCTGGCAAACAATTGGTGGTGTACCATTCAAAATTGATTGTCAAGTTATGCGGGATGCAACGTGAACAAATATTTTTCGCTGCTAAGTGTTTATGCAATATCTTATATAAGCTGGTGGAACTAATGTTTGAGGTTGCCTGAATCTCACAATATCTCCCATGACGGTTTTGCATTATTAGTTTTTGCACAGCATTAATGTTTTGTGGCACAACAACCGATTTTGGATGATCTTTACGAAATTCGTCAGTATGTGAACGGCGGGCACCATTGAATTCGTTATACCAGCGTTTTACAGAGACGAAAGATGGGGCTTCATCTCCAAGGGTGGAAGTAATTTGATCAATGTCTTGATAATCCACGTCGAAAATCGTAATAAATCATCCCACGAGAATGTTCACGTGTTAATTCCATTTTTTTACCAATTTGAATTTAAAGAAAAGAAAAGTTATTGTTAATCAAAAGGTTCTGGGCACGTTTATGCTAAGAAATGTCAAACTTTACGAATATGACAATAGTTTGCATCGGCAAACAGTATTATTGCCAAAGAGAAATTCGCCAGAAATTTTTCACATAATTAAAAATATCTATGTACAGATGAGTACGACTAAATTAGAAAATATTATAGTAAGTATATTGATGAAATCAGTAAACTAACCATTGAAATGTGTTCAAGTTTTGGCCTTTAAACCTCATTGCAATAGTGGAATGTAATGGATATTCTGCTTTATTTCATTATTCAGTAAGTGTGTACAATAATTTAATTTTTCCTTAAACTATTAATCTTGTTATTTACGTACGGCATGAAATCTATCTATTAAAAGTGAAATTAACCACTGAATTGCACAAGGCACTAGTGGCCTAGTCAGTATACAATACAAACAATAAAAACTCTCTCTTTAAAAGAGTTTATTACTCGCTCAACTGACTTAACTTAGCAATTGAAAGTAGGGTACGGAGGGACTAGTTGAGTATTTTTTTCCAAAACCTAACATAACTCGAATTTGATTTGTTGGATAAAAAATTTATATGCACCAACATTAAGCCTCTTTAATATAGAATCGATATAATGGTATAGTCTTACTGTACAAGATATACCTTAGGAAAAAATAACGTACGTATACTATGTCAAGAAAGTAGGAACTGCTCAACTTACCTATCCAATGCGGCAAATTGAGCAAGTATGTGGGGAACGTTAAGCACTGATGAGAGCTAAATTATTATCATATATGTATCGGGAAACAGTACAAAAAACTAGTGTTTTCTCATTACGTTTATCATTACATTGATCATCCCCGGATGCTGAAATGGCAACAAGTAAAATTATACAGCTACAACTTTATTGGGTTTTAAATGAGTGCTTACCTATGACACCTGCCAGCCTGTCAAAAAGTGTCTTTATATTAATTGAAATAAATTATGTTTTCCTACCAAGGCTGGTGGACTCTGGCTTTCTGATAGATAATGAGGTGTTCCTCTTTAAGAACATCGTAAGCCATTCCTTGCCTGCCATTTTATTTGTAGTCAATGTCAATGTATGTATCTCATACGCAAGACGACGAATATCTTTAGTATATAATCCGTCAAATATATCGGACATTTGCAATAAGAGACCATGGTTAGCGTTCCAACTTTAGATTTTAATTTAACTATTTACCTTGCCAATATCAAACGATTTATATTAAACTCTTTAGAAGAAGCATTCATATTCTTATGTTCTGCTATAATAGTCTTTGCTTGTTTATCCAATTGTGTTCGAGGAGTTGAAGCTCTCTAGGTTTGGTACAAAAATTAGTAATACTAAAATTTTTTATTTGTATTACAATTTCAAACAGTCGAACTTTCAATCAAAGTTATATTCAAATACTAAAATAGAACAAATGTATTGTACAAAAGAACTTACCTAGATGCTGTGAACAGAGAAAAAGGACCCAACTCACGTTTTTTTTTTACCTTTCAACGAAAATAATAACTAAGCAAGCGTGCATCTCGTTTGCTTTCCGAAGTGCGACTGACGCTATCACGTTTTAGTCCACACACTAGCCGGTCTCACTTTGTACACTATGAAGTTCTAACGATAAATATATTTAGCGATACTGCCCAACTTACGCCTAGGCTCAAGTAGTCCCTACTCCGATTAGAACGGAACTTGACTTACTGTTTCAATAAAATATGACCGAAACTGCCCCCGAAACATAGTGGATGGGCAAAACCCTCGAGAATACTTCCCAAGCCATAAAATAGGGATCTATATGTGTGCGTTGTGAGTCCGTTTTCTAAAATGTTCTAAATTGATACTTAAGGAGAAGTGCCAAACACTGACTTTATATTTGCTATTGAGCCTAAACTACTATCCATACAGGAAAATATACCTCTAGTAATTTAAAGCCGGGTTCCTGACTACACTTCCTATATACCTTACTTAACTTCCTATATACCTTACTTAACAAAGTAATAAAATAGTTTTTATTAAGAAGTAAAGTGCCAAACACAATTCCGATGTTTCGATCCGATTCGATCCAACCAATTTCGATCTAACGGATACATGAGCACAATCGTTCCTTTCGGTTTCAAACACTTGACTTTAAAATTTTGCAAGATTTTGTCTTTCCACTTTACATCCATCCATAATTCTTTTTTAATACATGTCTCTTTTTATTTCCTTAACAAAAGCTCTCAGCCGTAACCCCCGGAATATACAATCCATGAACAAAGTCGAATAAAGAGAGCAGCGGGCCGGTCAGCAGGCGACATCCACAGTCTTTTTGCCTTGTCTTACTCCAAAAGTTTTTCATATAAAAGTTGCTTGTATTTTGTTCAAACGCTATAATTTCCATAAATTTTTTCTACGTACTTTTTTTTTTTAACTATTAGAAAGAAAATATATTTGTCTGCAATTTGTTTTAACTTGTTATGATAATATGTCGAGTGAATGACTTGGAGGTGAAGTCCAGACAGCCAGCATGAGCTGACCGATCACTCTGTGGACAGCAGTTGAGTGCAGGGCGGCACGCTAGCTTGCCTCCGCTATTGGCGGAGAGCGTGGGGAGGTTCCGCGAAAACCTGCCGCTGTGCCACCAGCGATATACAAAAAAATTCGTGCCTACAAACCAAGTCGCACTCACCCAGTCCGGAAGGGACCTTTACACTACTTACCACTTATCCAGAATGTACTCTAAACAAATGCAACCTCTATCGTATTCTAACCCTTTTCACAAAGGAATATTATTACGCTACTATTACATTTTACAACAAACTACTAGTTCATCTAAGTATGCCCTAGTAGTGCTGGGACATCGGAACGGATCATCTATGTTCAGCATCGATGTTGACATCGCTCAACTAGCATCGATGTAGTGATAATATCGATCATATCACATCGATGTACAAAAAACATCGATGTTAATGAATTTTAAACACACCATAGAAAAAGCTATGTTTTTCAGTTTAGAATTTTTGTTTCTGTCGTCTTTATTTATAACTTAATAAAAATAACAAAAACAAACAAGTACTTCATTCATTATCAATTCTAAAGGAAAAGTTTTCTAAAAATAATGCATAAATGAATTAAATACAAATGAAAAATCACAGGTCCGAAAACTTCTTATCTAGTATATAGACTGAAGAAACAATAACTGTCAAAGTCGTTTTCCTTGCAAACTGTTTTTCTTTTGAGTTATAGTCTCGCCTAGCTTAGAGAAAAAACGTTCGGTTGGCACAGAAGTAGCCGCAATGGACATGCTACAAGACGTGATAAGCCAAGATATATAAGTTGGTGAAGCTGCCACCATTCCAATGGATTTATATGAAGTGGCTTCAGAGGAGCATTTATATAAAAGGGTATTTCCGATTGCCTACGTATCGAACTACGTTCCAATGCGTCTGTTGTTTTTCATTTATTAGGCGGATGTGATTAGCCCATAAACTGAACTTTGTTGAGCCTGAAAATGGCAGCAGTTTGATGTATTTACGTTAAGGGCACTATGTTTCCTCCCATTTAAAAGAATGAATTCTGATTGGTTCCACCGAACAATGTTTTCTGCCCCCAGCCCAAATCATTCTAGGAACTAATGATGATCAATTGTAATGATGCTTTGAAAATGAAATGAACAATCACTTCACTACGTCTCTCTCCGTTTTACCACAAAAATTTTATTGAAATATGTACGTGTTACTTTTTTCAAATCTAGATAAATTTTTTGGAATTTGATTTGCTTTTTACAGTATGCATTTATTCCTTTCTTGGTTTCATTCCTTTGCGGAAAACGTATGTAATTCCCTAACAACGAAAGGATAACATCGATGTACGTCGATGTTTTAGTGCGTCAACATCGATGTAAAAATATCGAACATCGAGAGCCCAAACAACGATGTTTTGAAAACATCAATAAACATCGCCCAGCACTATTCCCTAGCATTCGTTGTTCTTTTAACTACTATTAGTTTAGAACGACGATGCCATTAGCATTGTCCTTAGGAAGTTCCTCAATTCAAATCCAATGCATTGGCATGTGTTGCGAACAAAATCATTATTTTGAAGTTGTTATGCTATTAGCTTTTTCTTAACAAAAATATTACTTCAAATCAATTGGGCTTTGGCCTGTGTCCTAACAAAATCATTAATTTTTAATTTAATTAGGCCATTATTATTTGCATTAGCAAGATTGTTACTGCAAATCCAATACGCCTTAATACTTACCAACAAACAATTGTGCTTCTTCTTTTTTTTTGTAAAAGGTCTTACTCCAAATATCTTGGAAATCATATTATTTCACACAACGGGTTTTAAGTCAACTACCTGTGAAATTCAAACTAAATTTCCCTTTTTTTTTTGTTTTTGTGACCTTAGCATTTAGTCTTAACTGCTCATGTTAATTGTTTGGTTCTGAATTTTATTTAAAAATTTTCTTTTTGTTTTCTCTTATATGACACTTTTTTTCGCTACATACATAATCTTTTCTCAATTGGTTTCTTTATTTGTCCTGGTTCATACGGGACGCGTGGACCCATTCAGATTCTCGAACAACTTTACAACCCTTTGAAGCCTTTTGTCATCATGACAAGGGGATCTATCGCCCCGATAGCCGTATGAATAAGTAGACAGCGTTCAGTAGTTACAATAAAATATAATATAGCAAATAAAAAAATATACTAAATTTCGACTTACGATTCATTCATTCTCTCGAAGGAGCTCCCAGGAGGTTGGTGCCTTGAGCACTGAAAATCTGTAATAAAGGTTACCTAAAGTTTGTTTAACTTAATAATTCGCTGTCCTATAGGTGAGCACTCTGAGTGAACTCCTTTTTGCTTTTCGAGCACCGGTAATGTAATGATCGTGGTTTCTGGTTAGACTACGTTAACATAATATTTTGGTTTTTGTTAATTCAATCAAATTAAAAGTCTTTAGCCTATTCCCTCCAAACGACGTCATATATGTAAGAGTTGGAATCATTTTATTGTGATATCATACTGTGATTCGGAGGTGTCTGCTTGGTAAAACGTCTTGAGGACAACAATTGAGGTCTGGATTAGTTTGTTTTCCTTGCTCAAATGGATATATTGATTGATTGATTCAGCCTATGTGGCCGATTTTGGTGTTGCTGGATATGTATATGATACCAGCACGTTAGATGTATATGGAAATTAAATTCACTCCACTCAAGTTTTCTTCCATTTTCTCCTATATTATGCGATATTTCCCGTTTCCGTCCATTTTTCATGGATTACTATGAAATACTCCTCCGCTATGGTTTTTGCGCACGTCTTTTCTCTTTATGTCAACGGGGTTCATCGACTTTAACCGGAGCGACGGCGTTTTGGGGATCTGCTGTCTGGTTACTCTCTAGTTATGAAATATATGTCACTGACTCTTGCCGGTATCGTTTTGTAGTGACAATTTTTTTTACGCTGGATATCAAAAATTGGTAATGTAAATTATTTAAGTGGTAGAATATTATTGGAATTTACCTGAATATCTAAAGATAAAAGACCGATGCCAAAATAAAATTCCGAATTTAGTATACTCCTGATGACTTTGTTCTTTCAAGAACGTAACTTAATATACAATACAGATGTCTATCCTCTTCTTCTTCCTCTTCCGTTCGCTCAGGTACTTGTCCCGGTCAGACTTGAATCGTCCGCTCGAGTCTCGTCAGCAGCACGTTCGACGTGTGGCCCACGTTGTGTGCTGCTGCTAGCCGTCGGCAGCAGTACGCTACCTGCAGTACGCTACGACCATAACAAACTTCATTTTGCTGTGGGAGCGGCAGTTTTGTGCTTTACCCAGGGATTACACGAGATAGTACAGCTTGCATGTACCTTCCAACGCGATTTTTAACTTGACAGCATGCAAGTTCATTTAAAAAATGGCATTGTGGCGTAAAGTCATGCATAAATTGGAAAATTATAGCAATAAAGGAAGTAGCAGAATGATAAAACCCCAAGAAAAAGTTAAGAGGAAGCTGTTGGTAAATGATGTAATGCAAATGATCTCAGAAAATATCATTTTTACCAGAATAAATATATCAAATTCTCTCAAACATTTCTTTTCCACCATCTTGAAAACTGCATAATGTCATATTACTATCACCTCAGCTGCCATTGTTTTTTTTTTCATCATATAAGTTCGCTGAAAGATGAACTACCAGCATGGCAGTATAGGTTACACGTGCAAGAAATATGGCTGTGCGGCCGGAGTCCGAAATCTGTACGCAGCTATATTCGATATCATCAACCCACGGTACAGCGACATTAGAATGATTACTCAGCTGAGAATTTTTGTTTGAGAAATCGTCATTTGGTTAAGATGAATTTTTTTAAATAATTTTGTTAGGAAAGGTATGAAAATTCTATTACATTTCGGAAGATAAGAAAGCAGTCTTAAGATTATCGAAACACTATTTTTCTGTACGAATAGTAGTTTAGGGTGGAGGAGCTATTCAAATCAAACTTTTGTCAGTTTTACATAAGAACACTGTAAATTATTTTAGAATGTAAGGACTCCGTTGGACCTCGTATTTGGTTGTGAGCGAGTCTGTTTCATGGCTTGGGAAGTATGCTCGAGGGCTTTGGGATGGGACCTATTTTCTCTTCTTTAATTTTTGTACCCAGAAAAACCAATTGTGCTTGCCTGAGTCGTCTGTCGTATTGCGAAAACCAAAGTTGGTGTAACGTAACCAACCACTCTGTACGGAATTGATAAAATTCTTCATTTCACAGGAAGACACTGATTTAGTTTTAATTTTTTCATTAAATATATGAATTATGAATATAGAAAAAAATAGAATGCTGGTGCAATAAAATATTCATAAAAAAGACATAAATTAAATAGACTAAAAGGAATCTGTTCAAATTTTTACCTTATACCAGCTATCGATTAGTTTACGTGTGGTCGAGAGGTCAAGCCAGAACAGCTGTCTGTAACTTCTCTCTACTCTTTCTTTAAAAAACCTTAATATCATGAAAGTAGCATGCATACTACGATGAAGTCGTTTTTTGTATTTGAAACATTCTTAATTGCCTGATGTGTAAAGCAATAAATCCAAACAAAAAGTTTTCACTAATACCGGAAGGCAGATTCATTTCTGCCATACTTACATATAATATAAAGTGAGATAATCGCGTTATGCATGAACTTTTCACATAAACCTTAGAGAAAGTGATGTATCATTCCAGGACAATTAAGGCAACACTCCAGAAGCAGAACTTTTAATTTTTCTCTTCGAACTTTGTTCTTCCATAAAATTAATGCCGATATACATAAACTTTTTGGTTAGACTTACCCCCGTATGTGCAGATGGTAAATTGCACCTTAAGCAGGTGAACTTCTATCTCCACATATTAATAATATTTAGCACGATGTAAATTTTCACATGAACTTTCTCAAAAACTTTCACGCTTCTTGTGTAAGGCCAGCCAGAATAATAAATAAAGGAGAGAAGAAGTTCTTGTATTGAAGAATGCTGATGTTTATATGTGTATGTGTAGAGGGTTTTGAATTTTTGTTCGTTTCTATAAAATAAAGTAACACCCAAAGTAGTGTAGGCTTAAGCTTATAATAAATGAAGTTGCGGTAATTACCTACGAAATTTTTCCTTTCATTTTAGTATATATATTATATATATATATATTTATTATCTTATATATTTTAGTATCTTTTTTTCCATTAATTGATCGGTTCGAGTACTACTTTCTGGGTAAAAACTTACGCGTATGGTGGGAGAAATATGTAAAAAATGAGAAAAAGTACCCAAACCAATGGCGAAAGCCGGATGTTCAGAATCGAACAATATTGAGAAATTAATATATAAATTTGCTCCAATAAAAACTCAAAATAACACCAAACTGTAGTACGCTCATATATTTAAAAAACAACGAAATATGTCTAAGTGCATGGCCACAACGCCGCACCGCACATAGCACCGCACAAAACCAATCATTCCCTAGCACATCGTGGAATTAATGGGCACAGTGAAGCACTGCACATTGCTTAAAGTGACCTCGAATATTTGACTTCTAGTTGCAGTTCATCTGAAGAGGACGACATTTTGTGTGAACTTAGTAAGTGGAATTTCTTAAAAACTTTTTAAAAAAGACAAGCCGCAAGCCCAAACGGCAAAGAGTAATGAGAAGAGTCAGTACATCCTATATATTGGAAGAATCTATCAGAATCAGTCCATAATTCTTAATATAGATAATGAAATCCGCCAATTGCAGACGTTTCGTATTTATCGGGTAGCAAGCAACACAACGGAAAGTACACTTATATGCAAAATGCCATATAATTGCATTACTTGGCAAACACAAAATTTCTTCTTCAGAATCTGATGACATAATTTATATCCTCTCACTTCGCAATTTACCAAGAAACTAAACGCCTTGTTGTAAAAATTACACCTCGAGGTGTATCTTCATCTCGCCTCGCCTAGCTTCGCCTCGCCTCGTTGTGTACGTACCCTTAGTGTATGGCCACAACGCCGCACCGCACCTAGCACCGCGCATAGCACAGCACAAGACCAATCATTCCCTAGCACATCGCTCCTTGCACATCGCGGGATTAATGGCCACAGTGAAGCACTGCACATTGCCTAAAGCAACCTCGAATATTTGAGTTCTAAAGTAAGTTAAGATATTGCGAGAGCGCAGTCCAGCGTTAACGAGTATAGACAGAATTCAATAGTCTAGTTGCAGTTCCTCTAAAGAGGACGACATTTTGTGTGAAGCTAGTAAGTGGAATTCTTTAAATTAACTGTAAGAGAAGTAAGCCTGGACGGCAGTGGTGTGTTTACCAAATGAGTACTCCATTCCAATGTCAGGTTCAGGAAAGTAGATACCTGCCCCAGCTCCCTCATTAGTAAGAGAATCGTCGGTGAAAATGTTTAGGGCGGATCTGGGAAGGCTCGATAAGGCACTTCAGTCCACCATTCCCTTACAGGAAATTTCACAGATAAGCGATACGTCAGAGAATAAAGAGAAGAGCCAGTCCAGCAGTCCTCCCATCATCCCCATGAGCGCAATCTGCACACGGCCCTTCCGGCATTTGGCTGAAAGACAAGATCCAGGGGTGGTTACAATTACTAGGCTCCATATCGTGATCATG